>SJYW01010160.1:61934-77820 GCA_006410735.1 Raphicerus campestris
CCTGCCTCTTGTCTGTAGAAAACTTTTAGCCTCCTAGGTCTCCCCAAGTTCCAAAGAGCAACTTTAATCAGAGCAGTGAGAAAATGCAGAAACAAAGGCAAACAGTTAAGCAACACAAAGCCATAATAATTTAGCTATAAGACAAAGTCTAGAGCCTTCAGTTCCTCCTTAAGGGCTATAGATAATATCCCAAGACCCATCCTTGAGTTGTTCTGCAGATAATAAAATCCACACCATGTGGAAGAAGTTAATTACTGACCACAAGCAGGTAGACTCTAGGTGGGTTGGAACTAGAAGGTTGATGATGTTGACTCTAGAAATATCACCTGGTTAATTCACCACCAGCCAGTCAGAAGAATGTCCAAGAGCTGATCAGGTACCCTGCAACCCTCTCCTTGCCTTTCAAAACCCTTCACCAAAAGCCACTGGTGTGGAGCATGAGCTGTCCATTCTCCTTGCTTAGCCTTGCTTAACACTGTACTTTCCTTCACCACAACCTGGTGTGTATAGCGTGGAAGGCCAGTTGCCCAAGGTGGGGGAGGGCAGTGGGGAATGGGGAGTTAATGTTTAGGGGGACAGAGTTTCAGTTCTCAAGGATGAAGAGTTCTGACGTGGATGGTGTTGATTGTTGCACAACAAAGCGAATGTACTTCATGCCCCTTAAAAGTGGTTAAAATGGTAAGTCATATTATGTTATATACACTTAACCACAATTTTAAAATTGAAATTAAAGTTAAATAAAGAAGGAGAAAACATAGCATCGAATATTTATTGTATGTCTCCACAGGGTAGGACATCAATAAAGGACCAAGGCTCACAGGATCTCTCCAGGGCTGTGCCTACCTTCTCATGGGGAGGACCAATGAATGGGTGAGGCTTTGTGATATCGGAAGAGAGGTGTTCTTGGACAGACTCCCAGGGGCTGGGCAGACACACATCTGATTTTGGGGGGAGGTGGTTTTCCTGAAACACCTCCTGATCATCAGCCAGGTGGGGCGGTGGGAGGTGGATTTGGTTCCAGCAGAGGGCAAAGCCAGCCTGGAGGGTGAAGGATGAGAGAGCCCAGGACACACGTGGGAGCTGGAGACAGAGGCAGGTGGGCAGTGGAGGAGAGCATGAGAGATGAGGACCGGATGGCGGAGCTGGAAAGTGAGAAGCTGACAGATCAGCAGGGCTGGGCGCGTCATTTCCTCCAAGGGCACCGAGAGTTTTTGGAGGGCTCAGAAAGGGGAGTGACACATTCAGATGAGCCTTTCTGACAGCAAACTGGGGCAGCAGCACAGAGGATGGGTGAGGAGACAGGAGAAAGATGGGAAACGGAGAGAACACTCAGGAGGGGCTGCAAGTCAAGGTGGCTCCCTCTGCAGCTGTGGCAGTGACTGCAGAGCCAAGTGAGCAGATGGCAGAGAGTCCACGTGTGAAGGACGGAGGAGGAGTCATGGATGGAGCACAGATGCCTGGCTTGGACAAGTGGGTAGATGGGGAGCTGAACAACTATTGGCTGCCTGGATGTTTGGTGGATGGATGGACCTGTAAAAACTGTGATTCCTTTGAAACTCTGTCTTTGAACACACTGTTCACTTCCAAATGTTCTAAATCCTTTTAAGTCCTTGAAAATGCATCTCAAGTCTCCTCTGAACCATTCCTTCCAAGCTCCTTCTTTAGGTTCCCATGGCATCCTGCAATTTCCTTTTCTAAGCACTCTATTAAACTTGTCAGCTTACGTCTCTGCCTCTATACACTTTAATAAAAAGGGGGACTATATCTCCCTTCTCTGTGCTCCCAGTGTCTAATAGAGGATGTTAATTACTGCATGTTGAATGAAAGGACATGTCCCACAAGACTTCCAATCCACCAGGTTATAAGCCCCCTGAGAGCAGAGTAGTGCCTGTCTAATTCTCCACCTCGTTCTCTAGTCTACCTGCGACTCAAGAAGTATCTGATCTTGAATATTTGGTCCATTTCAAGGCTGACCTCATATCAAGGTAGAATATGGATGTTCTTAAAGGATCAGATATGAAAAATGTATGTAAATAAATCTTCGCTCCTAGGAAACTTGCCTAATATGGTGTGTGTGTGTGTGTGTGTGTGTGTGTGTGTGTATTAGTTGCTCAGCTGTATCTGACTCTTTGTGACTCCATGGGCTGTAGCCCAGCAAGCTCCTCTGTTCAAGGGACTTCCCAGGCAAGAGTACTGGAGTGGGTTGCCATTTGCTTCTCCAGGGTTATCTTTCCAACCCAGGGATTGACCGTGGGTCTCCTGCACTGCAGGCGAATGCTTTACCATTGGTGCCAGCAGGGAAGACTTCGTAGTATCATAGGACTACAGACTGTAGCATTCTTTCTCTTTCTTTTATGTATCACCTATGAGGAGGAATTTTTCCCTTCAGGGCACTGGGGCTTAGCACATAAACTTATACACTTTTTCACCCTCTCATTCATTCATATAATCATTCACTCATTTATTTATTCTTTCAACAATGTCTTTCGATCTGCTCTGGTCACAAAAGCCTGGAGGTGGGCTTGCTGTTTCTAGGCACTATTCTTTAACAGCGGAGTGAAGCTATGGCAAAAATGAGGGTTGTCTTAAGGATGTGGTCCTTGTCCAGATATTAATTAGGAAAAAAAAAAATAGGAGATCCAAGATCTTTTCCTTCATACTCTAATGACCTATGTGAGAAGGAATAGTCTAGATCAGTTATGGGAAGCAGATATCAGCTCCTCAAGAAAGTGGCCCAACCCAGCTGGGAGTGGCTTCCTGTGAGCTGGGGCCCCTGCTTCCTGTGTGGACAGAGCATCCCAGTAGGTGGATGTGAACCTGGCTGAGATGCTGTGTGGTCCTCTCCCACATGGAGTCACAGACCTGGACAGGTGAACTCCAAATTCCATTTTAAGTTCTTAGAATCCGAAGACTGAGTCCCTTGCCATCTTACTTCCCTTTAATCCATCCGTGATGTTTTTCCAACTAATTTGCTCACATCTTGAACAGAGGGACCATGTCTCATTAAGCCAGGGCCACGGCCCCAAATATAGCAGGTTTGAATTTTGCTTGACTGTCCATTAGCTGTGTGACCACAGGATAGCCACATAACCTCCAACTCTCAATATCCTCCTGTAGTAAGGAGATCTATACCTGCCTCATGGGTGGTCATGAAAATTACATGCAATAGTGTATGTGAAACTCCCAGGACCACCTCTGGTATAGAATGTATGGAGAGGATCATCATTCATTGCTATTTATTGACAACCAACTCTGTCATTTTTGGCATGTGACCTTGGAAAACTGCACAAAGAGCCTCATGTCAACACTCTTATTGCCAAATAGAGCCCGCCTTCATGATTCTGTTAGTTGATAGATGCAGGGCTCATAGAACAGCAGCTGCCATATGTAAAGCACTGATAGCATACAAATGTTAGCAACAATGATTACTTGTAGGCATGCTCCAAGTATCCTGCACATCCTCCAGCCTAGTTCTCATTGGAGCGTCTTGTAATCGCCTATCTTGTTCGCCCCCTGCAATAGTACCTCCCTGCTCCCGCCCCACCCCGAATCCCGCCTCTGAGCACAGCCTGTGCTCAGTCCCTTCAGTCGTGTCTNCTAGTTCTCATTGGAGCGTCTTGTAATTGCCCATCTTGTACACCCCCTGCAATAGTACCTCCCTGCTCCCGCCCCACCCCGAATCCCGCCTCTGAGCACAGCCTGTGCTCAGTCCCTTCAGTCGTGTCTGACTCTTTGTGGCCCTGTGGACTATAGTCCGCCAGGCTCCTCTGCCCACAGGATTCTTCAGAGAAGAATACTAAGTGGGTTGCCCTTCTCCAAGGGATCTTCCCAACCCAGGGATAGAACCTGCATCTCTTAGTCTTGTACATTTTTGGCAGGCAAGTCCTGTATCACGAGTGCTGCCTGGGAAGCTCCAGTGGGTCATAACAAAAGTTCAAGTCATGCATGGAAATGAAAGAATGCAGAGCCCACTGTGGCCTGATGCTTAGCTCTGCAGCTCCGTGTTCAGCTCACTGGCTGGATTTCCCAGGAATACTGAGGAGTCCTGCCCCCAGGCCAGGACTGCACAGCGCAGGGGTTCCAAGTACTTTGACTTCTCTGCTGATGGCCCCACTGGGCACACTGCGTGTGTCTGCTTTCCCTGGGATCTCAGTGTGCCAGGGGCACTGGCACGCAACACAGGGCCTGGGTAATTAGCGCTTATCTGTGAGATACGAGGAATTCCTGTGAAGCCATAACCACTTACTCTGAGTCTACGTGTTGATAAAGTATTCCAGGAAAACGTAAAGTGCTGGCAGCCATGTCTCATTTCTGACTGCAGCTATGGAGAGCCTGGTGTTAGGACAGATAAAAAAGGGAATGCTTGGGGGAGTATCTGGAATTCCAATTAGTTCTGGGCTTCTCTCAAGCTAGACTTCACAACTCAGGACTGAGTCTGTTGTGAAATATTTGGTGGCATGAGTGTTGACGTGAGGTTCTTCGTACTGTTTTCCTGCTGGAACCAGGACCTTAAGGCGGGTCTCAAAAGGGCTATTTCTTCTCCCTCATGTGACATCTCATGCTGGGAAATAGTGGACCTCTTCTGGAAAGAAGCTGTGAAATACATGTAAGAGTGCATTTGGAGGTAGGGATATAAGGTGGGAGGGGGCCATGTATCTGAAGTCATTTGGATTGAATGCAATATCAACAAACCCCAGTTTGCTTAATTGAGACTAAAAGAGACCCATTTGTGGGAAGACCCATTTCAATTCCAGCTCAGGAATTGAAAGAAGAGTTGAATAACAAAGATGTCCCAAGGAAGAGTCTAGACTGCTTCAGGACACCCGAGCCCCTGGTGTTCGGGGTTCTCCCAGAGCAGGAGGTGGGCAATCTTTCTCTGTAAATATCTTCTGTTCTGGGAGCCACACTCAACTTCGACTGTGTAGAGCAAAAGCAGCCACAGATCGTATATAAACGAAGGAGCATGCCTGTGTTCCATTATTTAGAAAAGCAAGCACGTGGCAGATTTGATGTCAAGTAGTGGTTGGGGGGGGAGGAGGCGTGGCCTGTGAAGCTGTAGAGAGGGGCGTAGCTTTCTCCTCCAACCATTCCCACCTCATAACTCTCCCAGTGTGCTCTCATCCCTGCAAGGCTTGGTTTTCCTCCCTGCAAGGCTGATCCTGATTAGTTCAGTACCCCAGGCCTAAGTCAATAAATTCACTAATGCACAGCTAGACCTCAATGAGTGGGCCAATCAGAGTAGAGCAGGGATTTTTTGCTCACTGAAAGGAGAGATGGTTCCTCATCTTTCCCGCCATCCTTGATACTCTCCATTTCCCCTCCTCTGCCTTCTCTTCCTCTCGCCCTCCCTCATCTCTGTACTTTTTCTCTCTCCATATTTTTACTCTCCTTCTCTCTCTTTTCCTCTATTACTCCTATACAGAAGCAGATGATACCTATGAAGAAACTTATGGAATTTAAGGTTTCCGTTAGCCCAGGATCCAGGAATTTCTCCCCACCTCACTTTCCAGTTCAGGTTAGATCACATTAAGATAATTTGGTATCTGGAGTCATAACTATGTACCAGGTGGTAGTGAGTCCTAGGCACTGGGGGTTGAGAAATGAATAAGCCATTCCCCACTTATGAATAAGCAAGTTCATGGCTGGTAAGTGGGGGGGTGAACACGCAGTCAATAAAATCTCAGTACAATATGATGCAGCAAGCATTAGCATGAGCACCAGGAACTGTCATTGTGCAGAGGGTGGCTCATGGTTGAGAGAATGTGGAGGGTCCAGGCCAGCAGAGGCCATGTCTAGAGACTGGAGGGATCCAAAGTGTGATGGGGAAATACAAACACACACACACACACACATACACAAGGACAAGCAAGTGCAGTCACAGAAAGTGGAGAACCCAGGTGTGTATTGGAGTGAGTGAAGTGAAAGTCACTCAGTCGTGTCCAACTCTTTGTGACCCCACACAGTCCATGAAATTCTCCAGGCCAGAATACTGGAGTGGGTAAACATTCCCTTCTCCAGGGGATCTTCCCAACCCAGGGATCAAACCCAAGTTTCCTGCATTGCAGGTGGATTCTGAGCCACCAGCTGAGCCACCAAGAAAGCCCAAGAATGCCGGAGTGCATAGCCTATCCATTCTCCAGCAGATCTTCCCAGCCCAGGAATCGAACCAGGGGTCTCCTGCATTGCAGGTGAATTCTTTAACAGCTGAGCTACCAGGGAGTGTATTGCAGATAACTCTTCAAAATATATCCTCCTCCAACTGCCCCATTTGACCTGGGCCTCTTTAGAATGATAGATCCCTAGAGGAGCCTCAGCATCATCACTCAGCAGCTAGCGGAACCCCAGTTGGCAGAGCAGAGCCCAGAGGTGGCAAAATAAGGAGCGGGCCTTCTAGCACACAGGTCTCCAGGCCTCTCCCTGCACCACTGCCATGCATATCTGCAGCCCCCTGAACCCTTTAATGTGCAGTCCAAAGCTTGATAGAGGTCACATAGACTTGCCTCCCAATTCTGACTTGGAAACCTTCCCCCACTGTACCTCCTTGTGTGTAGTTATCTTGTTTGTTCACTGGATCTATTTTCCAGGAACTGTTAGTGTGTTTGGCAAGCATGGATATAGAGTGTCTGGCACTTGGTAGGCATTCAGTAGACATAAGACTAACTGTGATATTATCAATTCAAAAGGCAAGTTCCAGGATGCAAAGTGGACCCATGGAAGCAGAGGATGTTGGAGGTAGGCAGGGGTGGAGTGAGAAATGTGGAATGAAAAAATAGTGGCACAACCTCAAAGTTGAGAGTTATGTTTTATTCAGCAGGCTTACTGAGGACTATAGCCTGAGATAGCAACTTCTCAGATAGTCCCGAGGGACTGTTTCAAAGCATTAAGGGAGGAAACAGGATCTATAGGAGTTTTCTTGAAAAAAACAAAAAAAGTAGTCAAAATCAAAAGATGACTGCTAATTACAAAACCAGACATCTGAAGTCAATGGTTTTAGTCCTAGGTTAAAACTAGTCTAGGCTCACTGAAATCATTCCTTTGCTGTTGATCTTGACTATCTGAGGCCAGTATCCTGCTTACATCTTGAATGCCCCATGGGGTACAACGTTAGGGGCAGCTGCAGTGGCTGAGTGTTTTATACTCACAATATCCTTTGTTTACTGATATGGTGGGTAATATCCTTTGTCTCACAGAGGATAGACCATGTGGACAAAAATGGAGATTCCTGTCTACCTCCCTGGGCTGCTCAAGTCATCATCAGTTGACCCAGATGTGCCCTCAACTTGGTGATTTTCTTTTCACAAGTCAGGACCAACCTTTGACATTTGGGCTCCTGCCCACGCCCTTTTACTCACCCAAAGGCCTCAGCACTGGAGTTTCACCCACTCACTGTGTATATCTGTTTAAAAAAGAGATCTGTTTAAAGTTTTTAATTACTTATTATAAGGATATTAATGAACATATCTTTAAAAAAATAAGCCTGATACTATTTTTAAAAACAGCTTAGTGGGCCCNACACACACACACACACATACACAAGGGCAAGCAAGTGCAGTCACAGAAAGTGGAGAACCCAGGTGTGTATTGGAGTGAGTGAAGTGAAAGTCACTCAGTCGTGTCCAACTCTTTGTGACCCCACACAGTCCATGAAATTCTCCAGGCCAGAATACTGGAGTGGGTAAACATTCCCTTCTCCAGGGGATCTTCCCAACCCAGGGATCAAACCCAAGTTTCCTGCATTGCAGGTGGATTCTGAGCCACCAGCTGAGCCACCAAGAAAGCCCAAGAATGCCGGAGTGCATAGCCTATCCATTCTCCAGCAGATCTTCCCAGCCCAGGAATCGAACCAGGGGTCTCCTGCATTGCAGGTGAATTCTTTAACAGCTGAGCTACCAGGGAGTGTATTGCAGATAACTCTTCAAAATATATCCTCCTCCAACTGCCCCATTTGACCTGGGCCTCTTTAGAATGATAGATCCCTAGAGGAGCCTCAGCATCATCACTCAGCAGCTAGCGGAACCCCAGTTGGCAGAGCAGAGCCCAGAGGTGGCAAAATAAGGAGCGGGCCTTCTAGCACACAGGTCTCCAGGCCTCTCCCTGCACCACTGCCATGCATATCTGCAGCCCCCTGAACCCTTTAATGTGCAGTCCAAAGCTTGATAGAGGTCACATAGACTTGCCTCCCAATTCTGACTTGGAAACCTTCCCCCACTGTACCTCCTTGTGTGTAGTTATCTTGTTTGTTCACTGGATCTATTTTCCAGGAACTGTTAGTGTGTTTGGCAAGCATGGATATAGAGTGTCTGGCACTTGGTAGGCATTCAGTAGACATAAGACTAACTGTGATATTATCAATTCAAAAGGCAAGTTCCAGGATGCAAAGTGGACCCATGGAAGCAGAGGATGTTGGAGGTAGGCAGGGGTGGAGTGAGAAATGTGGAATGAAAAAATAGTGGCACAACCTCAAAGTTGAGAGTTATGTTTTATTCAGCAGGCTTACTGAGGACTATAGCCTGAGATAGCAACTTCTCAGATAGTCCCGAGGGACTGTTTCAAAGCATTAAGGGAGGAAACAGGATCTATAGGAGTTTTCTTGAAAAAAACAAAAAAAGTAGTCAAAATCAAAAGATGACTGCTAATTACAAAACCAGACATCTGAAGTCAATGGTTTTAGTCCTAGGTTAAAACTAGTCTAGGCTCACTGAAATCATTCCTTTGCTGTTGATCTTGACTATCTGAGGCCAGTATCCTGCTTACATCTTGAATGCCCCATAGGGTACAACGTTAGGGGCAGCTGCAGTGGCTGAGTGTTTTATACTCACAATATCCTTTGTTTACTGATATGGTGGGTAATATTCTTTGTCTCACAGAGGATAGACCATGTGGACAAAAATGGAGATTCCTGTCTACCTCCCTGGGCTGCTCAAGTCATCATCAGTTGACCCAGATGTGCCCTCAACTTGGTGATTTTCTTTTCACAAGTCAGGACCAACCTTTGACATTTGGGCTCCTGCCCACGCCCTTTTACTCACCCAAAGGCCTCAGCACTGGAGTTTCACCCACTCACTGTGTATATCTGTTTAAAAAAGAGATCTGTTTAAAGTTTTTAATTACTTATTATAAGGATATTAATGAACATATCTTTAAAAAAATAAGCCTGATACTATTTTTAAAAACAGCTTAGTGGGCCCAGGAGGGTCTGTGCTTTGCAGGAAGACTTTGTCATGCATGATTTGGATGGTAGTTTTCACCAAACTTTAATTTCCTTTTCTTCCCATTGCATCCAGATTGCCAGTGAATGATCCCTTGGAGCAGACATGTCTTGAGCCTTTTTGGGCACTGATGGTTTGAGGATCAAGAGCTTTATTTGATGTTTGGAAGAGGAGAGCTCCCAGATGGAGATGTGTTTGCATTGCTGAATCTGACTCCTGTACTTGTGGGTGATTCATTTTCACAGCTTTAGGCTTCCCAGCAGCCTCTGCAATTGGCAGGCCCCTGTGTTCCTTCTAATGAATGAGCCCAGAAAGGGAACTAGGCCTCAGCTGTCCAGGTGGATTGGAGCAGAGAGAAATATCTTCATCAGAACCTTTGGCTTATCATGGAGGGCTCTCTGGGGAGCATTTTGAGAGAGCAGCCTTGGGTGACCTTGTAAGCAGCCTTCCTTCCCTCCCCAAGTATTTGTTCAATGTGCAGAGCCCTAGACAAGGCCCCGGAGACTCAGAGAGGAGCCAGCCACAGCCCTTTCTCTTACATGCCTCTCAGTTCAGTGGTTGCCTTACTTTAGCTCTCTGGGCATCTGAGAGCCCAGAGTAAAGTCCCCCTGTCCTATATTAACCAGTGAGATGAATACTCATGCATAATAGATACTCTTTTGGGCACTAGTTGTTGTTTAATCACTAAGATGTATCTGACTCTCTCTGACCCCGTGGATTGTAACCCGCCAGTCTCTTCTGTCCATGGGACTCTGCAGGCAAGAATACTGGAGTGGGTTGCCATTTCCTTCTCCAGGGGATCTTCCCAATCCAGGGACTGAACCAGAGTCTCCTGCATTAGCAGGTGGATTCTTTACTGCTGAATCACCAGGGAAGCCCCCTTTTGGGCACTAAGGCCACAGTAAATAAGGTCCACTCCCTGCCCCAGAGGTGCTCCCTTTTCTGGGTCATAGGTGGCCACTGCAAAGGAAGACATTCTCCTGGGAAGGATGAAAACCATCCCTGAGAAGAGAAGCTTTTTGCTGCAACACCTGCTGTGAGCTCAGCTCTGGGTTCAGCCTTTCAGATCTAATTAGTGTTATTAGATGGTTCATAAATGAGGCAGCATCTGATCTAACAACTAGAAGGGCGCTCCAAGAGGTTGTGCAAAATGGAAGGTTTTTATAGGAAGAATGGTGAGGCATGGGAACTATTAGCGTGATAAGAGAAATGAAGTGTGTTTAAGGTCAGAACCTTTGGGGGAGGAGGAAGGAACTCCATATCATTATTATTATTATTAATGTTTAGTCTTGCAGACTGCCTTTTCTTCCTCTAGGGGATGGAAAGGTCCATGTGGCAGATTACTTCATTGGTGGTGATTTAGTCGCTAAATCAGTCGTGTCCGACTCTTGCAACCCCATGGACTGTAGCCCACCAGGCTCCTCTGTCCATGGGATTTCCAAGGCAAGAATACTGGAGTGGATTGCCATTTCCTTCTCCAGCTTCATTGGTGCTGAGCAGGAAATTCCAGACTGGCAGATTAAGATTGCATTTCAGGTTCAGGTCAAAACTGCAATGAGTTTAGATATTAAATCTAGGATCAATAACACGGGCTTTAGCACAGGTGATGTCACTTGGGGCCTATGGTTTCTCTCTTTAACAGGTATCAAGCCAGTGACCACTGGGAAGGCCAGGAACTCTGCCTGCTCAGGGCCTCTGAGAGGTGGTGTGGAAGGCTGAGGAAGGTTATACAGGGGACCACACAGGGCTGGATACCCTTTTAGATGTCTGATCTCCAGAACTGTAAGATGCTCCATTCATATTGGCTTAAGCCACTATGTTTGTGGTAATGTGTTACAGCCACCATAAGAAGCCAGGACAATAGGTGACGCGTTCCCATCTGCCTAGTACAAGTCTGGGTTCCCCACATGACAGATGGAGGGGCAGATGCTCCGAGGACAGTTTCACCGCAGTGAAGAGAGCCTTGAGTGAGACAGGAAGGTGAACAGAGCAGGGAACTGCAAGAAGCCTTGTAGAAAGTAAACTCTCAACTCTTGGGCACCATGTTCAAGGTCCTTAACCATTTGGCTGAACCTACACTTCCTGTCTTCCTTGTCTCAGTCTCTCCTAGTCCCCACGCTTTGGCTCCGCCTGATCGGCCCTCACTCTCCCAGGCCTGGAATGTGCAGCCCGAAAGCTCTGTCCTGCTGGTCCCTCTCCTGGGGGACAGCTTCTACTCAGATTCATCTATTTCCTGGTCTCCATCTACCCTGCTTGTTCTTGCTGCTCAAGGTCAGTGGAGGATGCAGGGGGTTATTGCACATATTGTACAGNGTTTGCATTGCTGAATCTGACTCCTGTACTTGTGGGTGATTCATTTTCACAGCTTTAGGCTTCCCAGCAGCCTCTGCAATTGGCAGGCCCCTGTGTTCCTTCTAATGAATGAGCCCAGAAAGGGAACTAGGCCTCAGCTGTCCAGGTGGATTGGAGCAGAGAGAAATATCTTCATCAGAACCTTTGGCTTATCATGGAGGGCTCTCTGGGGAGCATTTTGAGAGAGCAGCCTTGGGTGACCTTGTAAGCAGCCTTCCTTCCCTCCCCAAGTATTTGTTCAATGTGCAGAGCCCTAGACAAGGCCCCGGAGACTCAGAGAGGAGCCAGCCACAGCCCTTTCTCTTACATGCCTCTCAGTTCAGTGGTTGCCTTACTTTAGCTCTCTGGGCATCTGAGAGCCCAGAGTAAAGTCCCCCTGTCCTAAATTAACCAGTGAGATGAATACTCATGCATAATAGATACTCTTTTGGGCACTAGTTGTTGTTGTTTAATCACTAAGATGTATCTGACTCTCTCTGACCCCGTGGATTGTAACCCGCCAGTCTCTTCTGTCCATGGGACTCTGCAGGCAAGAATACTGGAGTGGGTTGCCATTTCCTTCTCCAGGGGATCTTCCCAATCCAGGGACTGAACCAGAGTCTCCTGCATTAGCAGGTGGATTCTTTACTGCTGAATCACCAGGGAAGCCCCCTTTTGGGCACTAAGGCCACAGTAAATAAGGTCCACTCCCTGCCCCAGAGGTGCTCCCTTTTCTGGGTCATAGGTGGCCACTGCAAAGGAAGACATTCTCCTGGGAAGGATGAAAACCATCCCTGAGAAGAGAAGCTTTTTGCTGCAACACCTGCTGTGAGCTCAGCTCTGGGTTCAGCCTTTCAGATCTAATTAGTGTTATTAGATGGTTCATAAATGAGGCAGCATCTGATCTAACAACTAGAAGGGCGCTCCAAGAGGTTGTGCAAAATGGAAGGTTTTTATAGGAAGAATGGTGAGGCATGGGAACTATTAGCGTGATAAGAGAAATGAAGTGTGTTTAAGGTCAGAACCTTTGGGGGAGGAGGAAGGAACTCCATATCATTATTATTATTATTAATGTTTAGTCTTGCAGACTGCCTTTTCTTCCTCTAGGGGATGGAAAGGTCCATGTGGCAGATTACTTCATTGGTGGTGATTTAGTCGCTAAGTCAGTCGTGTCCGACTCTTGCAACCCCATGGACTGTAGCCCACCAGGCTCCTCTGTCCATGGGATTTCCAAGGCAAGAATACTGGAGTGGATTGCCATTTCCTTCTCCAGCTTCATTGGTGCTGAGCAGAAAATTCCAGACTGGCAGATTAAGATTGCATTTCAGGTTCAGGTCAAAACTGCAATGAGTTTAGATATTAAATCTAGGATCAATAACACGGGCTTTAGCACAGGTGATGTCACTTGGGGCCTATGGTTTCTCTCTTTAACAGGTATCAAGCCAGTGACCACTGGGAAGGCCAGGGACTCTGCCTACTCAGGGCCTCTGAGAGGTGGTGTGGAAGGCTGAGGAAGGTTATACAGGGGACCACACAGGGCTGGATACCCTTTTAGATGTCTGATCTCCAGAACTGTAAGATGCTCCATTCATATTGGCTTAAGCCACTATGTTTGTGGTAATGTGTTACAGCCACCATAAGAAGCCAGGACAATAGGTGACGCGTTCCCATCTGCCTAGTACAAGTCTGGGTTCCCCACATGACAGATGGAGGGGCAGATGCTCCGAGGACAGTTTCACCGCAGTGAAGAGAGCCTTGAGTGAGACAGGAAGGTGAACAGAGCAGGGAACTGCAAGAAGCCTTGTAGAAAGTAAACTCTCAACTCTTGGGCACCATGTTCAAGGTCCTTAACCATTTGGCTGAACCTACACTTCCTGTCTTCCTTGTCTCAGTCTCTCCTAGTCCCCACGCTTTGGCTCCGCCTGATCGGCCCTCACTCTCCCAGGCCTGGAATGTGCAGCCCGAAAGCTCTGTCCTGCTGGTCCCTCTTCTGGGGGACAGCTTCTACTCAGATTCATCTATTTCCTGGTCTCCATCTACCCTGCTTGTTCTTGCTGCTCAAGGTCAGTGGAGGATGCAGGGGGTTATTGCACATATTGTACAGCGGGGCTCAGTCCTTGGAGAACCTGATCTGTGATCAGATTATTGAGCTTCCACCAGTATATGGGGACGTAGAAAAATGTGTTCCTGTCCAGCTACTGTGCTGGCACACAGCTGCATTTTTTAAAATTTATTTTAATTGGAGGTTAATTACTGTACAATATTGTATTGGTTTTGCCATACATCAACATGAATCTGCCACTGGTATACACGTGTTCCCCATCCTGACCCCCCTCCCTTCTCCCTCCCCATACTATCCCTCTGGGTCGTCTTGTATTTTAATTAGAGTATAATTGCTTTATAATGTTGTGTTCGTTTCTGCTATATATAAAGTGAATCAGCTGTAAATATACATATATTGCCTCCCTTTTGAGCCTCTCTCCCACACCCCCATCCCACCCTTTAGGTCATCACTGAACATTGAGCTGGACTCCCTGTGCTATACAGCAACTTCTCACTAGCTATCTGTTTTACACATGGTAGTGTATATATTGTCAACACTACTGTCTCAGTTCATCCCATTGTCTCCTTCCCCCACATGTCCACAAGTCTATTAAACCTGCGTTTTAGATTCAAAGTTAGTCTAGGAGCTTCGTGGCCAGGGTGGCAGGCAGCTAGGAGGGGGTGGGAAAAAGAAAGAACTCACTTTCATTAGGTACAATCTTCCTGCACACACTGCAGGAACCCTTTTCCTTTTTATTCTTCAGAGTCACGAGGCCTTTCCGGTGTTTTCAGGTGTGAACTCCAGAGCCAGAAAGTTCAGGTTCAGATTCAGGATTTGTCAGCTTCTAGCTATGTAACCTTGGGCAATACCTTAAAATCTCTATTCCTCCGTCCCTTGGTCTGGAACGTGGGGAGAACAGCAGCAGAGGCCTTGTGAAGATGCATTTTTAACATTCCTAGATGGTCTTTGGCACCTGGAAAAAGTGACAGAGGTGCTGGCTGTTATTAGAACAATCGTCACCTTCACGGCATCCTCATTTTTCAATCCTCTAAAGATGTTTCTTCTCCTCTCTGTTTTGCGGCAGGTAATCAGGCTCATAGAGGCCGGGCACACATCCAGAGTCTCACGGAGGGCCTGGCAGGGCTGAGTTTCAAAGCCAGAGCCCTCTGTGCATTGTGACACAGACCACTCAGGCTGTCTGCTCCCCGAGTCCAGCTCCTGTGCCCTCGGGCTCTGTCAGTTCGGATTCCCCGCTTTGCTCCCGGCTCTCACTTCCATAATGAGCTCTCTGTCAATTACCAGCTCCTGCCCTGGCTGTCTCCAGGGCAGTCGAACCTGATTGTTCTGTCAGGCCGGGGTCTGGGCAGGGCGTCTCAATTTGGGCAGCTATTCAGTGGTCAATCACCATCTAAAACAGAGACAGCAGGGGGGCCTTCCATCCAGTGATTTCTGGAAAGCGGCCAGCCCCTCTTCCCCAATAAGGCACTCAATTTCTCAGCATGGAGTTTCCATCAGACATTTCATGCTAAGCCAGGCTAGTCCTAATTATAATTGGTTCTGGCGAGTTTTTGTCAGAGCTATTAAATTCTTTATTTGCCTACCCTCTGAGGCTGTTTTTGACGTTGGGGAAAGAGCCCCGTGTGTCCCTGAAAAACAGTGTTCTCCCCCAATCTTTGCTAAATCTCATTTTTGCTCCATGTCACTCTGGCCATCTGCAGTCTCTCTTTTTTTAAAATTTTATTTATTTTTTAAGTACTTTATTCTATTTTACAGTACTGTATTGGTTTTGACATACATTGACATGAATCAGCCACAGGTGTACACGATCTCCCAATGCCGAAGCCCCCTCCCACCTCCCTCCCCACACCATCTCCCCGGATCATCCCGTACACCAGCCCCAGCATCCTGTATCCTGCATTGAACATAGACTGGCGCTTCATTTCTTATATGGTAGCATACATGTTTCAGTGCCATTCTCCCAAATCATCCCACCCTCTCCCTCTCCCCCAGATGCCAAAAGTCCGTTCTATACCTCTGTGTCTCCTATATTGTCTCACTAACAGGGTCATCATTACTATCTTTCTAAATTCCATATATATGTGTCAGTATACTGTATTGGTGTTTTTCTTTCTGGCTTACTTCACTCTGTATAATCGGCTCCAGTTTCATCCATCTCATTAGAACTGAGTCAAACTTATTCTTTTTAAGGGCTGAGTAATACTCCATTGTGTATATGTACCACTGCTTTCTTATCCAATCATCTGTTGATGGACATCTGGGTTGTTTCCATGTCCTGGCAATT
>SJYW01010160.1:82716-98748 GCA_006410735.1 Raphicerus campestris
TTTTATCATAAATGGATGTTGAATTTTGTCAAAGGCCTTCTCTGCATCTATTGAGATAATCATATGATTTTTATTTTTCAGTTTATTAATGTGGTGAATTACATTGATTGATTTGCGGATATTGAAGAATCCTTGCATCCCTGGGATAAAGCCCACTTGGTCATGGTGTATGATCTTTTTAATGTGTTGTTGGATTCTGATTGCTAGGATTTTGTTAAGAATTTTTGCATCTATGTTCATCAGTGATATTGGCCTATAGTTTTCTTTTTTTGTGGCATCCTTGTCTGGTTTTGGTATTAGGGTGATGGTGGCCTCATAGAATGAGTTTGGTAGTTTTCCTTCCTCTGCAATTTTCTGGAATAGTTTCAGTAAGATAGGTGTTAGCTCTTCTCGGAATTTTTGGTAGAATTCAGCCATCAGCAGTCTCTTTAAGTGGACTTTTTTTTTTTTTTGCTAGAATATTAGTGCTGGTTATTGCTGCGGTAGTTGGATGGTGTGTCTCCTGATTTCCTTGATAGACTTAAAAAAAAAAGTTAGTCATGTCCAACGGTTCTCTGTAGGGAATGAAAGAAAAGTAAAAGAGAAAGTGAAGTGACTTAGTCATGTCCGACTCTGTGACCCCATGGACTGTAGCCCACCAGGCTCCTCCATCCATGGGATTCTCCAGGCAAGAGTACTGGAGGGACTGGTAAATCAACCTTCTCTTCAATAAGGACTAGCCAGTGAAAGTCTGGACAAAGTATCCTTGTGGTTTCTAAATACAAGTTAAATGGGAAGTTTATGGGGTTCAACATGTGCCATCACTAAGTTTCAACGTATTGATTTAGGATTTACCTTTTAGCTGGTTATGGTTTGTCCTCAGCCGGGATTTTAGTATCCATGGGGCAGCAGAGAGGGTGGGCAGGGCAGGGCTCTCTACAGTTATAAAACACAGGGCACATCCATTATTCTTTTTGGTCCTGAAAGCAAATCTAAAAACTGAAGATTATTTTCTNAGATTTAAGGTAAAAGGAGGTCAAAAGGTGGGCCCTAACCCAATCTGACTGTTGTCCTCAGAAGAAGAGGAAATGAGATCACAGAAAGAGTGCCACCATGCACGGACGCAGAGAAGACAGCTGTCACTGCAAGCCGAGGCTAGTGGCCTCAGAAGAAACCAGCCCTGCCCGCATTTTAATCCCGGATTTCCAGTGTCCAGAGTGATGAGAAGACAAATCTGTTATTTAGGCCATCCAGCCTTTGGTATATTCCTACCACTCCCCTGGGAGACTAATACACTGTGGTTATCGGCGATTATAATCACAGATGCGGGGAGAGTGTATCCCAGAACCAGAAGAGCTGGCTTACATTTCTTAGATATTTTTAGGAGCTTTGATCTTGCTCAGATTTTTTAGTGATCTTTTCTGACCCAACTTGTTTTGTTTTTGTATAAATGCTGCTTCCAAGGCAGGATTAAGATGCGATGAAAAACAATCTGGGTCATAATACATAAACACACACATGCTGGGTCTGCCTTCCTGATCCTGAAACCCTTTTCCTAGACTCATGGGCCAAGCAGTGTAGCTGTAACCCAGGTGAGCACTCCCACTGCCGCTCAGGGCAGCGGGCGACAAGGCTAGGATGTGGCCAGAGCAAAGCTCTAGGACAACCCGGGGCGACAGGAACAGAGGGCACCTTGCCCAGCGCAGCGCCCTTCTGTGATCCATTCAAACCAGGTCAGCAAGGAGCTCACCAACATCGAGATGAGCCGCTGGGTCACTCTGGATGGGCCCCTCACCCCCCAGCATCATGGTTCTCCCAGGAAGGAGCCTGGTTTCCAGCCCCGTGTGTGCCCTCATCCAGGAGAGAAAGAGCAGCTCGATTCATCGACACCACCTCGCAGATCTTTAATGTGTATCCAGGTTCAGGGCCAGTTATATTTTACAAATAGATTTCTTGCAGCATTAAGTTGCATGCCACAACACCCATCCGTTTTAAGTGTACAGGTCAATGATTTTTCACAAATATATTTACAAATTTATGCAGCCATCACCTCATTATAATTTTTTAATGTCTTCATCCCTCCAGGAAGAATCATCATGGTCATTCATGATCCCCTTCCATCTCTCTTCCATCCCTCCTTCCACTCGAGGTAAACACAAATTGACTTTCTGTCTCTGTAGATTTTCCTTCCCTGGACATTTCTTATCAATGAAATCAGGCAGCATGTGGTCTTTTGCATTTGGCTTCTTTCACTGAGCATCATGGATCTAAGGTTTATCCATGTTGGAACATGCATCAGTACTTTGTTCTTTTTAATTGCTAAACTGTACAGTAATCAGAGCTTACCACTTTAAGTTATATTGTGTGTGTGGCGGGTGGGAGGGGCTAATAGGAGTTGCGGACATGTTGGGTGGGTGGCTTGCTCTATATTAAGCTATTTTAGTATCTGTCCATTCCTAAGACTTACGTGACCCTTTTATGGGGCTCTAAGCTGGGGCTGGACAGGGAATCTAGCTGGGGGCTGCTTCTATTGCAAAGGGAAGGGCTGGNTTGCAGACATGTTGGGTGGGTGGCTTGCTCTATATTAAGCTATTTTAGTATCTGTCCATTCCTAAGACTTACGTGACCCTTTTATGGGGCTCTAAGCTGGGGCTGGACAGGGAATCTAGCTGGGGGCTGCTTCTATTGCAAAGGCAAGGGCTGGCCAGAACAACCTGTCTTTCCCTCCTTCCCAGGCCTTTCTACATTTCCTCTGAAATCAACAGAGATCCCTGATTGCTCAATTCGTAGGACCTTCTCCCTCATAACTGAATTCTTTTCATGCTTGACTTGTCTTATTTCAAAAGTTGCCCTCCTCATTCTCTTCAAGACTAATGTCAAGGTCATAATGACCTTATTACACTCTGTCCGGTGAGGAAAGATCTGGGGCTTGAGTTCATAGAGAGTTCAGCAAAATGCCACCTTGTGAACCACCTGCCCGAATCCTCCTGCCTTGTGGTTGGCCTCATGGGATTTGTTAAGTGGTACCCAGACCAGGCTCTGTGCTGACCTCAGTGAGAGGACCCAGGCCCTGCCCAGAGGGATGCTGAAGAGTTGGAGCATATCCCAGTGTTGTTATTGTTTAGTTGCTAAATCCTGTCTGATTTTCTGTGACCCCATGGACTGTAGCCCACCAGGCTCCTCTGTCCTTGGGATTTCCCAGGTAAGAATACTGGAGTGGGTTGTCATTTCCTTCTCCAGAGGATCTTCCTGACCCAGGGATCAAACCCATGTTTCCTACATCTCCTGCACTGGCAGGCAGATTCTTTAATGCTGAGCCACCAGGGAAGCCCTTATTCCAAAGTGGCGAGCCTAGCAGGCAGAGTATCTACCATATTCATGCAGCATGTTCATACTTGTGTTCAAGAAGGGCCATCATATGGGAGGAATGAGCTAGGAGCTCCTCTCTGAGTGTCCAGAAGGCTAGAAAAATGCTGTGTGTGTGAGTCACAGTGTGTGATGATAGGAGGGTGACCGCAGCAGGGGAGGAGTCCCATGGGCAAGGGGCTTGCGGTCCAGCCAGAACACCAGACCCGATAGGTGATGTGGATCCCCATTCAGAGTTTAGATAGAAGTTTGGTTGTGTCAGCTGGGAAACTCAGCTTGGGCTGGGAGGAGAAAGCTGCTATTTGTGCCTCGGACTCTCTTCTGCTGAAGGCATGGGGATGCCAGCATCCTGCCTGCCCTTGGCCAGGACTGTTGAGTTTCTGGGCATGGCTGACCCTTCTCAAGAAGAGCCTCTGGGTACTTCCGAGAGGGTAATATATTTTTTGTCACTGTAGACATTTTCCCATTTTCTTGAGCTCTGGGCTTTGGGGTTAAATGGCTGGGGTTAAGTAATGAGAAAGAAGTAAATCCATGAGGGATTCCCATGTAGCCTAATGTCCACAACTCTATTGTCCTCAGTAAGTCCTCCTTAACATACCCAGAGTTACTGGGGCAGGTTAATGGCTCCTGTATTTAACAGGGACAGCGAACTCACCCAGCAGACATTTTTTATAAGATCCTTTATGAAGCGCAACAATGTCCACATTACGATTTTACATCCCGCTTTAATAAGGATCCAATTGCCATGGGCAATTTTGAATGAGAGGGTCTTGTCTTCTAACTGCAGGAGGCCTTCTGGCAACAGGCCTGATTTACTTCCTGGCTCCACACCAGATTAAATTAACTTTCTCCACAGTTCATCTCTTAACCCTCTTTGGGCAGCAACCTACACGGACAAATCAAATTTTACAGAATTTCTGGCTTTCAGGGGGCCTTAGAAGCTTCTCAACAAAGCGTAGGCATCCCGGAAACAGCAGGACAGATCGGTGAATGGTCCAATCTCTGCAGGATAATGTCAAGGCTGTGCTTTCCTGTTATAGCAGCGGGCAGTTCTTGTGTTCAGTGATTCCATAGAAATTCCTACTGAGCAGAGAAATGTACACCAAGCAAAATGGTTTTGGAAGCAAAAAAATCTTGAGTTCTGTCTGAATGCAATGTTTAATTTTATGTTACTTGACTGGGCTGAGAGATGCCCAGATTAACAGGTAAAATAGTATTCCAGCTGAGCTGATGGGTATTCATCGGAAGGACTGATGTTGAAGCTGAAACTCCAATACTTTGGCCACCTGATATGAAGAGCTGAGTCATTTGAAAAGACCCTGATGCTGAGAAAGACTGGGCAGGAGGAGAAGGGGACGACAGAGGATGAGATGGTTGGATGGCATCATTGACATAATGGACATGGGTTTAGGTGGACTCCGGGAGATGGTGATGGACAGGGAGGCCTGGTATGCTGTAGTTCATGGGGTCGCAAAGAGTTGGATATGACTGAGTGACTGAAATGAACTGAACTGAGCTGATAAGGATGCTTCTGGAAGAGATTAACACTTGAATTGGTAGGCAGTAAAGAAGATTGCCCTCCCAATGTGGATGAACATTGACCTGTTGGGGGCTTGCATAGAAAAACAGGGTGGAAGAAACATGAATTTGCTCTCTACTTGAAATGGGACAGTCATTTTTTTTTGCCTTTGAACAATAGCACTCATGGTTCTTGGGCCTTTGGCCTTGGACTTATACCTTTGGCCCTCTGAGTCCTTTTATCCACAAACCATACTTCATGGATAGATATGCTGGTTTTTGTGTGTGTGTGTGTGTATGCTCAGTTGTGTCTGACTCTTTGGGACCTCCATGGACTGTAACCCACCAGGCTCCTCTGTCCATGGGATTCCCCAGGCAAGCATACTAGAGTGGGTTGCCATTTGCTTCTCCAGGGGATCTTCCCAACCCAGGGATCAAATTGTCATCTTCTGCATCTCCTGCATTGGCAGGATGATTCTTCCCCACTAAGCCACTTGGGAAACCCCAGTTCTCACTTACTATGTGAATAAACGAAGGCTCAGAGAGGTTGGCCAACTTCCCTAAGGCCCTACAGCTAAGATATGATACATCCAGGACACAAATCCAGATTTGTTGAATTCTAATTTGTATTTTCTCCATGCATTAGTACACTCTGCACCTTCTGTTCTTTAGCAGATGCTGAGTTAAAATTATTACAGGTATGTGTATATCTTAAAAAGATCCCAAACCAGTAAATAGAAAATTAATTTGAAATTATTTTTAAAAATATTTCTCAGCTAAAGAATAAAATTCCTGCCTTGAAAATTGAAGTCATAGAGTAATTACAGGGGCACTCATAAAGCCCTTCAGTATTTGGTCCTGAACTTGAATGGGAGAATCTATTGAGAGCTGGTGTGAAAAGATGACTTGGGGTCTGAGATTAGCCCAAAACAGATAAGGATAAATGATTTCTTCAAAGCTGTTAGTGCTGGTGGGCTACATACGTGTCTCTAAGTGATAAAGAATCCAACTGCCAATGCAGAAGACGCAAGAGACATGGGTTCGATCCCTGAGTCGGGAAGATCTCCTGCCATAGGAAGTGGCAACCCACTCCAGTATTCTTGCCTGGGAAATCTCATGGACAGAGGAGCCTAGTGGGCTATAGTCCATGGATTTGCAAAGAGTTGGACTTGACTGAGTGACCAAGGACACACCACACCACACACACACACACACACTCACTCACTCACACAGTGTGTATAGGCCAATCTGGATCTTCCAATTTATCTCTTCTCCCTGGCTTATCCCCTAGTAACCATAAGTTTGTTTCCCCATCTGTGACTCTATTTCTGTTCTTATCATCTTACCTAAACATCTTTAGTCCAAAAATGCAATATTCTTGCCTAAAGAATAGGGTACTCGATTTTTTCATTTACCAAAGTAAAAATAAGGACATCTATCTATTTAGAAAGATAATTTGATGAGATCACTTACATCAATGCCAGGCACGCAGTAGACAATAAATGCTTATTATAAATAACTGAGAGGCTTCCCCAGAGCCTCACCAGTAAAGAATCCACCTGCAATGCAGGAAATGCTGGTTTGATCACTGGGTCGTGAAAATCCCCTGGAGGAGGGTACAGCAACCCACTCCCGTGTTCTTGCCTACAGAATCCCATGCAGGAGCCTGGTGGGCTACTGTCCATGGGGTTGCAAAGAGTTGGACGAGTCTGAAGTGACTTAGCACCTATGCCTCAAAAACTGAACTAACTTTGTAACACGAGTTTCCAAGGATTTACAGAGGAAAAGAAAGAAGGAAAGAAGACAGCATTAAGAAGTACCCTCCCCTCCGCCCCCCTGCCACACACACACAGACACACATCCCTGACTAATGCTTTACCCACATTTCCCATCACTTTCTGAAGATGGTCACATCCAGGAGAGAGAGGTTTTCTTGCAGTGGACAGTTCCCAGATATTTTCAACTGTCACTTAAACACCAAGAGATGCTGAGTTTGTGAAGCTGCATGAGTATCCAGCTTTGCTGCCTCTAAACAGACAGTGAGCAAGTGCCTGCTTCCTGCCTCTGCCTTGGACCTGGTACCCTCAGCTCCACCACGTGTAGCCCAGAGTAGGTGTTGTGTGCTGGTCTGAACTCAGGGGCAAGAAAGAGAAGAAGTGAAGGGAGAAAGCGAGGGTGGAAGGGGAGAGAGGTTGGTGTATGTGTCCAAACACATCCAGGCATATCTGTGCCACCAGGCGTGGGTGGCAGGAAAGTGTGGTTCTTGGGTAGGTGTCCGAGCGCTCGCTGTTTGAAAGCACCATCACACTTCTAATTCACCATGAATACCATGGCATGCCCCCAAATGTTGGCTCAGGATAGTTCCATGCGGCCTGCTCTGCTGAAATGTTGATCCTGCAGCTGTTGCTGAAGTACCAGGGGATTCTGGTCACTGGTAAGTTCCAACACTTGCCAGATTCTGTTAATAGATGTAGGAATTCGATGATCTTCTAACATATGGTGATCTAACAAACGGAAAGAAATATTTCCAGGTGGCATTAATGGTAAAGAATTCTGCTAATGCAGAAGACGCAAGTTCAATCCCTGGGTCAGGAAGATTCCTTGGGGAAGGAAATGGCACCCCACTGCCTGGAAAATCCCATGGACAGAGGAACCCAGAGGGCTACCACTCCCTGGGATTGCAAAGAGTTGGGCATGACTAAGCATGTGTGCACACAAACAAAATGGCAGCTTTTGCCTTTGCATAGCACTCTGGAGTTAATTTCCTCTGCAGACTACTGCCCTCTCCCTCCTACCTCGTGGACATCTCAGCATGTGTAAAAGGGATTAGATCCCACTATCCCCCAGGTCTCTGTCTTGCCCCTCTTCCTGCACCATCCAGCTTGTCAACTGATAAAGCTGCTGGCCCCTGGAATTTAGAAGTCATTCCAGAGCAGTTGGTTTCAGGCTGACCTGGATTCAGATCCCAGCTCTGTCCCTTGTCAGCTGTGTGATCTTGAGCAAATTACCTAAACTTTCTGAGCCTCAAGTTTTCCCATATGCAAAATGGGAAAGAATGGACCTTACTCATTCATAGTTGTTGCAAGAATGGTAAAGGGTAATGCTTGCAAAATGTCCAGTCTTGTAGATATGAGATAATCCATGAGTCTTCTCCCTCCTCTTCACATCCATGGATATGTCCCAGAAATTTATAAAACATTCCAGGGTGGCCATTTTTCTGTGTGTTTCTCTCAGGATCCTAGCACATAGTAGGGCAGCAGGTCTCAAACCTCTGTCCATCAGTGTGAGCTGGGCCCTGTTACAGACACAGGTTCTCAGGCCTGCATGTAATGATTCTAATGTTGCAAGGTTGCAGAGCCTAGGAGTCTGCTTCTAAAGAGGAGCCTTGGGGGATACAGGAATCTCCCCTTGAGAAAACCTCATATTCCGTAAAGACCCAGGGTTTCACTGAAGCTCACCTGTCAGGCTGTGGGCCTGTGGGGCAGAGGAGAAAGGAAAAGGGGGATTGAATTATCATCTCACACCTGTCAGAATGGCCATTATCAAAGAATGTCCATACAATAAGTGCTGGAGAAAAGGGAACCCTCTGGCACTATTGGTGGGAATGCCAATTGATACAGCCATTAAGGAGAACAGTATGGAGAGTCCTTAAAAAACTATGACCCAACTATCCCACTATTGGGCACATACCCGAGGAACTGCAATTGAAAAAGATACCTGTATCACAACGTTCACTGCATCACTATTTACAATAGCTAGGACGTGGAAGCAACCTAGAGGCCCACTGACAGATGAATGGATAAGGAAGTTGTGGTACATATACACAATGGAATATTAGCCACAAAAAAGAAACGCATTTGAGTCAGTTCTAATGAGGTGGATGAACCTAGAGCCTATTACACAGAGTGAAGTAAGTCACAAAGAGAAAAATAAATATGGTATACTAACACATATATGTGGAATCTAGAAAGATGGTACATCAGTACCAACCTTTTTTGCAGGGTGGCAATGGAGACGCACACAGAGAACAGACTTGTGGCCCCACGGGAGTGTGGAGAGGATGGGACGAATTGAGAGACTGACACTGAAATGTACACATTACCGTATGTAAAGATAGATTGTCAGTGGAAATTTGCTGTATGATGCAGGGAGCTCAAACCTGGTGCTCTCTGATGACCTAGGGAGGTGTGATGGGGTGGGAGGGAAGTTCAAGAGGACATGTGTATACTTACGGCTCATTCATGCTGATGTATGGCGGAAGCCAACACAGTACTATAAAGCAATTGTCCTCCAATTAAAAATAACTAAATTGTAAAAAGAGAGAATGCATTTCTGTTGCTTTAAGCCAAAAAAAGGGGGAAATTTTCAAAGACTGAGGAGGACAGAGAGGGAGGGACCCTTCAGAGCCATCTTTCTCTAGATGGGGAAGGTTTACAAAGCTCTGTCTCTTGTTGCTCATAAAACAGCTATTGTGCTTAAGTTGGCGATGTTTAGCAAAAGAGGAATGCCACCTTGGCTCCAAGTGACTGTAATCACAGCACTTAATTAAAGGCTGCCGGCGGGAAGGCCTTCTTGGCATCAGAAAACTCCCTCTGGGGCAACCGCCCAAACGCCAGCAGTTGGTAGCTGGAACTCTGGGAGGATGGCTCCCTGGGGGTTCCTGAGGAGCTTGATTCTGAAAGCTTCTTTGCACCTCCCGATCAGCATCAGGGAACCGTAGTGGGGAGACCAAAGGTCTTTCAGCATGAAGATTCACCTGGTCTTCAAGGACTTGTGATGCCGAGAGAATAAATTACGCCCATTTCTCCTCCTCTCTCCTGCTTTTACCTGAAGACAGTTTCCAGGAGGGGACTAAGTGGTCCAGCGGGGTGAATCAGAGGCGAGGGCTGTGAACACCAGTCCCCAAGCCCAGGGCTCAGTTTGGTTCCTGCCCTTGTTTCAGCAATTTTGTTCTTTCATGAGCCTGATAAAAGTGACCGCAAAGTCCAACAAGCGATTTCATTGGCTGCCTGTTTCAAAGTTATTTCACAGAAGGCTTCCAGAGAGGGTAAAGTTTTAAAATAAGAAACTAAGCAGCCTCATTGAAACCTCAGGAAAAGCAATCTAGTAAAATATATACATATGCAGAGAAATATATGTACTTGTAGAAGAAATGGAACTACACTAGTTTTCTTGAATCCATGTGTAATCTGAAACAACTCAATTCAAGAGCAAAAAGAAAAATGAGGTTTAGGGAATATTCAAGAAGGGAATAAGCCACTTCTCCTGAGCTAGATTGCAGTGTAATATAAAAGCTAATCTGAGAACTTAACTTCTATGAAAACAATCTAATTAAAATACCAGTTGTTTTGTACATGTCAGAAGAGTTCTGACTCTTCAGTTAAATAGCAAATGGACATTCCTACGGCAGAGTTCTGACTCCTCATTTAAATAGCAAATGGACATTCTATTTCTGAATGGCCAGAATGGCCACATTCTCTGGATGTGTGTCCAGAGAGTAAAATGGAGGCATTTGACTGTCTAATTCCTCAAAACATCCCATCTGTGGAAATAAAATGGATCGCAGTATATGCCCTGGCTAAACAGATGTCATTTATGTTATTGTATGTTGGACCTATTAAAGAAATGAGCCAAGATGTTGGCGTAGAGTACTTTTAAAATTTTCTCATTGCTATCACTTTTTAAAATCAGCATGTTATTGAGAAAATAAATGTAATGTGCGAGGTGCCAAGCTTAAAAAAAGAGAGGTTTGGGAGTGGGAGAGCTGGGGTTGTGGTCCAAGGCGGCACACGCTTTTCACAAGGCTGCTGTAGGCGCGGCCCACAGCTGTCATCCCTTCATCCAGACTATCCCCGCCTGTAACACGGCACTTACCCTCTCCTGGAGTTTGGGTAGAAATGAATCATCCTGCCTCTCTTCCAGCAGCACAACTCCAACCATAACAATTAATCACCGAGAAACATAAAATAAAGCAGGAGAATATGCATGTGTGATTCCTTTCCATCTGGGCTTAAGTTGCTGTGTAAAAAGAGAGGTCTTGTGTATATTTCTGATTCCATCTCCTGGATGGTCCCATACCTGAACAGCAGGATGGGAAGCCCACTTCCAAGATTTCTAACTCTACCTTGAACACCTCCCTCAGTGGTAAGACACACAAAGGCTTTTTTAAAAATAATTTATTTTGTCATTTATTTTTAAAATTAAGATATAATTGACATATAAATTGGTATTAGTTTTAGGTGTACAACATAATGCTTTGTTATATGTGTATATTATGACATGAATACCATGAACAGTCTAGCTAATATCTATCATGCATGATTACAAATTTTTTTCCTCATAAGAACCTTTAAGATCTCCTCTCTTGGAAATTTTAAAATATGCAATACTGTGTCATCACCCTGCTGTACATTATGTCCCCAGGACTTGTTTATGTTATGAAAGGAAGTACATGTCTTTTGATTACTTTCACCCATTCATTATAAATGCTTTTTAGTTTCATTTATTACATGATTATATCTTAAGTGTTAGTCGCTCAGTCGTGTCCGACTCTTTGAGATCCCAAGGACTGTAGCCCACTAGGTTCCTCTGTCCTTGGTATTCTCCAGGCAAGAACACTGGAGTGGGTAGGCATTCCCCTTCTCCAGGGGATCTTCCCAATCCAGGGGTCAAACCTGGGTCTCCTGCATTACAGGCAGATTCTTCATGGTCTGAGCTACCAGGGAAGACCCCTTGATCCTAAGGCTCAATGTAAATATACACATGTACATGTATATGTGTATAAACATATATAAGCTCATACATACATATACTTACATGCATATTCTAATAAATAGATATAAACACATAGATATATGTTTTATATACATATACACACAGGCACATATACCTATATACACATACTCATAAACATTCACCCACTACATGTACACATATGCACATACACATACATGTGCACACACATATATGCACAAATGATCAGTATGTGATGGGGAGTCCAGCTGTTCCTCAGGTGTCTAGAGGGGTCAGCAGGGCTCCCAGGCTCTCTGAATTCTAGCCCATCACCTAATGAAGCTCTGAGGTGTCGCTGTCCCCGCTGGCCTCCTGGCTTCTACCCGGCCCCCTAGTGCTTTCACTTCACCTGCAGCTGCTCCCCTCAGGCCCACAGGGCTTGGCGGGAGACCAGTATGGCCCCGTCTCAGTTGCTCCTGACCTTGGTGGGACCTCACAGCAGAGCTGCCTGGGCTCCGGGAGACTAGCTTTTCTCCCAGCCTGTCAGGGGCAGGTAAGGTGAGCTGATGTGCACCTCTGTCCCCGCCAACCTGGGCCCTGCTGAAACCCTCACCACAGGGCACCTTGGCCTCCTGCTCCATCCTCTCCCCTGCCCCCCGAATATGCAGCATCACAGGTCTCCACTCGGGCCTGGAGGTGTCTGGATCCTGACTTAGCATCTGTTGTCGGTTCTTTTCCTAGGTTTTCTCTTGGCCTCCACCTCCATAGCGCAGGGAAGTGGCACCTGGCAGAGATACAGAGAGGATGGAAACCAAGGATGCAAGGGCCAGGCAGAGTGTGTGGTACATAAAGTGGGGATGGTGCTGTCCCGAGTGAGCCACTGGTGGTGAGNGACCCCTTGATCCTAAGGCTCAATGTAAATATACACATGTACATGTATATGTGTATAAACATATATAAGCTCATACATACATATACTTACATGCATATTCTAATAAATAGATATAAACACATAGATATATGTTTTATATACATATACACACAGGCACATATACCTATATACACATACTCATAAACATTCACCCACTACATGTACACATATGCACATACACATACATGTGCACACACATATATGCACAAATGATCAGTATGTGATGGGGAGTCCAGCTGTTCCTCAGGTGTCTAGAGGGGTCAGCAGGGCTCCCAGGCTCTCTGAATTCTAGCCCATCACCTAATGAAGCTCTGAGGTGTCCCTGTCCCCGCTGGCCTCCTGGCTTCTACCCGGCCCCCTAGTGCTTTCACTTCACCTGCAGCTGCTCCCCTCAGGCCCACAGGGCTTGGCGGGAGACCAGTATGGCCCCGTCTCAGTTGCTCCTGACCTTGGTGGGACCTCACAGCAGAGCTGCCTGGGCTCCGGGAGACTAGCTTTTCTCCCAGCCTGTCAGGGGCAGGTAAGGTGAGCTGATGTGCACCTCTGTCCCCGCCAACCTGGGCCCTGCTGAAACCCTCACCGCAGGGCACCTTGGCCTCCTGCTCCATCCTCTCCCCTGCCCCCCGAATATGCAGCATCACAGGTCTCCACTCGGGCCTGGAGGTGTCTGGATCCTGACTTAGCATCTGTTGTCGGTTCTTTTCCTAGGTTTTCTCTTGGCCTCCACCTCCATAGCGCAGGGAAGTGGCACCTGGCAGAGATACAGAGAGGATGGAAACCAAGGATGCAGGGGCCAGGCAGAGTGTGTGGTACATAAAGTGGGGATGGTGCTGTCCCGAGTGAGCCACTGGTGGTGAGAATCATTGGGAGCGATGTGCCCCATGTCATCCTACTGAGCAAGTGGGACACGGAGTGTCCAGAGTGCCGGCCTGACTCGGAGGCCTGTGGTCCCTGCTTGGCCTGGCCCTGCTGTGCAGGGGCAGGGCTGGGGGACCCACTGATTCCCGTGGCTCCAGCCCAGTGTTCTCCATGCAATTCGGAGTTGAAACCAGAGATCAGAAGTACAAAGTCTGCAGGGCCCAGAAAGCCGATGGTATCTGGGGCCCAAGAGACCACAAGAGAGGAAGAGGAGCTGAGACTAGCCCCAGGGAGTGGACAGAGCCTGGCTGACTGCAGACATACACCCCACCTGAAGGGAGAGCTTCCCCTCAACCCCCGGCCCATGGACCCGCTAGGAAGAGGTCCCAGATTTGCCAGATATGCTGAAGACTTAAATATAGGGGATTTTAGGAAAATCTCCCAAGGGTCAGCAGCTAATTCACATAAGTGTCTCAAAATAGCATATATGTTAACAGAACCTTGCCGGCAAGCTACCCCTTGGCCTATGCTATCAATCATTTTATAATTTAATGAAGACGTTTTGTAAGTTTTTTTCTAGTGCTGATGACTCTAACATACGTATTCCAGCTTCCGCAGACCTCTTTTGACCAGCCTCAAGCTTCCAGTCAGGCATACCAAGGCCAAAGCCTCCTGGGTTGTTACTGAGAAAGATTGGGGTAAGGAATTGGGGAAAGGGGACACTCCATCGGCTGCACCTCATCTGTGCAGACTGAGCTCCTAGGTGGAGTCGATTAGGAGCTCAACTTCCTCCTCTGTAATCTGGAAAGTGCCAGGCTTGTGAGATCAAACAAACATCTTCTGCTGGATTGGTGTTTGTGAAGTTCCTAGGTGGCTCCTGGGACAGAGGGGACTCGATAGATGGTAGTCACAGGACCAGCGTAGTTTGTATGACCCCATGCAAAATAAAGATGTGAGATCGGATTTTGCAAAACTTATTCAGGGTTTCAATATAGGGACAGTAGAATAAGAAGGGCTTCCCTGGTGGCTCAGTGGGAAAGAATCCACCTGCCAATGCAGAAGACACAGGAGAAGTAGGTTTGATCCCCCTGGGTCGGGGAGGTTCACTAGAGAAGGAAATGGCAACCAGCTTCAGTATTCTTGCCTGAGAAATCCTATGTGCAGAGAAGCCTGGTAGGCTATAGTCCACGGGGTTGCGGAGTTGGACTCAACTTAGTGACTAAATAACAAGGATATGAAACCAAGCCACGGCTCTGCTAGGTGTTCAACCCTACTAGGCCATATGAGGCTCCTAGACCCATGTGGTCATCAGACCTAACATTTGAGAACGTACTGGGTACAGGGTACCATTCTAAGAGCTTGTCATGTTTATATGGACTCCTCAAAGTGGATTAGCTATGTTCCCATTTAACAGGTGAGGAAAATGAGGCACAGAGGGGCTAAGCCACTTGTTTACCATCATGCAGCTCAAGAGAGGCAGAGCTAGAGTTGGCTGTCTGGTCCTGAAGCCGTCCTATTTTCATCCTCCTTCTTCTGGGCTTAAACTGGGAGCTCTGTCTAACTAGGATGGAGTATCCAAAACTCCCCAGGCCCATGCACAGTGGCCAGGACCAGAATCTTCTCCCACAGTCGGACACAGGTGGCTGGACAGGTCCTCCCCGACACACTGCTAGTGCCATGCTGCGCTGATAAGCCTGGGACCCAGAAGGGCAGGGATTGAGTTCACATGAGGACACTCAGAGCCGAGGCCTCTGCAGGACTGAAAGCACTGGGCTTTATTCTTTGATCCAAACAGTGGATCAGGGCTGATCAGCCTCAGGGTCATTACTCACATTACAGCTGCGGGCTGACTCAGCACTTTCCGAACCCACCCTGATAAAAGATCCTCCCTATCCAATGCCACTCAGAGTTTTCAGGGAATGGGGCCAGGGCGGCTTAGGCAACTTGAGGCTGCAGCAAGTTCTCTGGTCTGCCTCTGAGTCACAATCGTGCTTTTCTGTGGCTTCTCCTCCTGCCAGGGGGACAGCACCTGAGTGGCCCCACTTGTCCAAGTCATCTCAAGAATTCAGGATTTTACACTGTAAGACAAAGGATGACATGTCAGTAATATCTGTGAAAATGAGAAAAATGGGGCAAAGATATACCCCACTGTGAACGATTCTCTCAGTCATGGTTTTATTTTTGGTCCATGAAATAAAAATGATGACAATAATAGTAATAACTAACATATTGTTGTTACTGCTGTTAAGTCGCTAGGTTGTATCCGACTCTTTGCAAGCCTGTGGACTGTAACCAGCCAGGCTCCTCTGTCCACGGGATTTCCCAGGCAGGAATACTAGAGTGGGATGCCATTTTCTTTTCCAGGGGATCTACCCAACTCAGGGATTGAACCCCAGTCTCCAGATTGCAGGCGGTCGCTTTACCCTCTAAGCCACTAGGGAAGGCCCTATTGGGAGATCAAACTACCACACAATTGCACTCATCTCACACGCTAGTAAAGTAATGTTCAACATTCCCCAGGCCAGGCTTCAACAGTACGTGAACCGTGAACTTCCAGATGTTCAAGCTGGTTTTAGAAAAGGCAGAGGAACCAGAGATCAAATTGCCAACATCCTCTGGATCATGGAAAAAGCAATAGAGTTTCAGAA
>SJYW01010160.1:98815-120984 GCA_006410735.1 Raphicerus campestris
TTTTTCCAGTCACACTAAATTACAGCTCAGGAAATTTACATGCAATTAATCTCCTTAATTGAGCCTTTATGGTTGGATAATATAACCATGGCGTAGATGAGGAGTAATTCATCCAGCTCCTCTGCTCAAGTTGGAGCTTGTCTCTTCTAAGGGGAATGTGTGTGAGGATGTGGAAGGGAGGGAGGAAGAGGAGGCATGGCCGAGATGTTGACCACCCATCCGCCCTGCTCCATCCACACTGTCCTCTATTGTCTCTCTTGGCTCCTTAAATTTCCTGTGTTCTTCAGGGTCCTTGCAAATACAGTTGCCTTTGCCCAAATACTGTTCTCTTCCCTTTTTTTTTTTTTGTATTTAATTTTTAAAATGTAGTTTTGACTGCATTGGGTCTTGGTTACAGCAGGTGGGCTTTCTCTAGTTGTGGTGAACTTTCATTTTGGTGAACAGGGGCTACTCTCTAGTTGTGATGTTTAGATTTCTCATTTTTATGACTTGCAGTGATTTCTCTTGTTGCAGAGCATGGAATCTAGGGACCTCGAGCTTATTCGTTGTGGTACTTGGGCTTAGTTGCCCCGTGACATGTGGAATATTCCAGGAGCAGGGATCAAACCCATGTCCCCTGCATTGGCAGGTGGATTCTTAACCATATGACCGCCAGGGAAGTCCTGTTCTAATCCCTTTGTGGAGGAAAAACCCACTCATCTTTCAGACCCTCAGCTTGCCTCTCATGGACCCGGGGTCCTCGCTGCTCTGTGTGGTTTTCCTTTGGCCTCCTTGCTAAAGCTACAGATGGACATTTACTTGGGGTCTTATCTGGTGATGCTTCTCATGCATTAGGGCCTTCCCAGGTGGCTTTAGTGTAAAGAACCGCTTGCCACTGCAGGAGACATAAGAGACTCAGTTTTGATCCCTGAGTTGCATAGGTCCCTGGAGGAGGGCATGGCAACCCACTCCAGTATTCTTCCTGGGAAACTCATGGACAGAGGAGCCTGGCAGGTGACAGTCCGTAGGGTCACATAGTGTTGGACATGACTGAAGCGACTGAGTCTGCAGGCATGCTGATGCATTCGACTCTTCACACCATTAGAAAAAAGACCACTCCGGTCATCTTCATTGTTGTTTATTGGTGCATCCTTCCCACCTAACACACAGTATGGATTCGACAAAGGCTTGTTCAAAAACAGGAATGAACAGACAGGGTGTTTCGTTCAGATCATAGTGGATACGGGTTCAGCTCCATGAATGTGGGTGGAAACTTCATTCTGAGTTGGACCCTAGTTCTTACTTAGGGTGTGGGCTAGAGTGCGGTGGTCTGGAAAGGGAGAGGAGCTTCCAGAATGTGGGGTGTCAGGCTTCCTCAGCCGTCAGGCTAATGGTTCCCCCCTGACCCCAGGTTCTCTCCTACCTGATGCAGAATCACGGACCCCTCCAGGTCTGTACTAGGGACTGGCAAACATCCTCTGTAAATGCCATTACCTTTGTGGGCCTCAGGGTCTTTGCTGCAGCTGCTCATCTTGGTCATCATCTCACGGAAGCCACCACAGACAGTGCGGGAATGAATGGGCGTGACGTGTTCTGACAACATTTTACTTAGGATCACTGAAAAGAGAATTTCACACCCTTTCATGTGTCACACATACTTTCCTTCTTTGGATTTTTTTTCTTTTCTTTGGCCTTTAAAGAACGTAAAAACCATTCTTAGCTCATAGGCTGTGCAAAAACAGGAGACCGGTTGGATTTGGTTCCTGGGCTGTGGTTCGCCAATCCCTAGGCTATACTCTTGTGTCAGATCCCACAGTGTTTTCTCTGCTGTTTTCCTAGAAGGTGTTTCCTGCGGGCTGGGCTTAAGTCTCCACTCTGTCCTTTATACCTTGTGTGGCATATGGGGTGCCACTCATCTCTCAGGGCCCAGGCTCCTCACTGGTTGGGCAATGTTAAAGCTAGAGGGTCCCTGCCCATGGCCCTGCAGGCAGTGGGGGCTCCCCAGGAAGCTTCATTTGGGTTTGAAGAAGACTTTGAGGGTCAGAGTACATCATTATATGCAGAGTACATCATGAGAAATGCTGGGCTGGAGGAAGCACAAGCTGGAATCAAGATTGCTGGGAGAAATAACAACAACCTCAGATATGCAGTGACACCACCCTTATGGCAGGAAGCAAAGAAGAACTAAAGAGGCTCTTGATGAAAGTGAAGAGGAGAGTGAAAAAGTTGGCTTAAAGCTCAACATTCAGAAAACTAAGATCATGGCATCCAGTCTCATCACTTCATGTCAAATAGATGGGGAAACAGTGAGAGACTTTATTTTTCTGGACTCCAAAATCACTGGAGATGGTGACTGCAGCCATGAAATTAAAAGATGCTTGCTCCTTGGAAGGAAAGTTATGACCAACCTAGACAGCCTATTAAAAAGCAGAGATATTACTTTGCCAACAAAGGTCTGTCTAGTCAAGGCTATGGTTTTTTCAATAGTCATATATGGATGTGAGTTGAACTATAAAGAAAGCTGAGCACCAAAGAATTGATGCTTTTGAATTGTGGTATTAGAGAAGACTCTTGAGAGTCCCTTGGAGTGCCAGGAGATCCAATCAGTCCATCCTAAAGGAGATCAGTCCTGAATATTCATTGGAAGGACTGATGTTGAAGCTGAAACTCCAATACTTTGGCCACCTGATGCAAACAGCTGACTCATTTGGAAAGACCCTGATGCTGGGAAAGATTGAAGGCGGGAAGAGAAGGGGCTGAGATGTTTGCATGGCATCACCAACTCAATTAACATGAGTTTGAGTAAACTCTGGGAGTTGGTGATGGACAGGGAGGCTTGGCGTGCTGCAGTTCATGGGGTCTCAAAGAGTTGGACATGACTGAGGGACTGAACTGAACTCTGGATCAGAGTAGAACCAGAGGCGTGGGGAGCCACCAATGCTGTGGAAGCAGATGCCAGCTCCTGGGGCTCTGGGTACCACCTGGGGTCTGGCTGTCCTTTTGTTCATCTGGAGAGCCTCATAGTCATGCAGTTGAGTCTGAGCCACACACTCATTCATTTTTCCTCTGTATAAAGCTAAGCAAGATCGCGGGGTATCCATCCTTCCCTTCACACACTTGATTATCACAAAATAGGCTTTGGCAGCCCTCAAGGCTTTGGAGATAAAACTCTGGACAAGATAAGGGGTAGGGTTGCCTCATGTGGTGTGTGGATAAGCATCACAGATTACAGCTAATTTAAAAAACAGAAGAAAAAAAAAACCCGTAATCAACCTGTTCTTTTCTCTTATAACCTGTTCTCATAAATGACCATGAAATATATTCAACTCAGAAACCTGAGTGACCTTGGAATCCATCCTCCCTCCCACAAAATTAATCATGGATGTCTGTGCACTTTTCCCAGGACCAAGTACCCTGGATATTTGTGAACTTTCTTGCACTTCCTCCCCTACTTCCTGCATTCCTCCAACTCTCCTTCACCCAGACCACAATCTGACCTTTTAGAATAGTCTCCCTGCCTTTAGATATTCCCTGGTTCCATTTTTTTCCCCATAAAAGACAAATTCAATCATATCACTTACCTGACAGACTTTTTTGCTCACTCAAAAAATCTTACTATTGGAATATAATTCCTTTACAAGATTGTGTTGGTTTCTGCTGTATAACAAAGTGAATCAGCTACGTACACACGCATGTCCCCTCCCTCTTGAGTCTACCTCCCACCAGCCCCATCCCACCCCTCCAGGTCATCACAGAACACTGAGTTGAGCTCCTTGTGCTATATAGCAGCTTCCCACTAGCTATCTCTTTGACACATCATCTATTCTAAGTTACTTCAGTGGTGTCTGACTTTTTGCAACCCTATCGGCTATAGCCTGCCAGGCTCTTCAGTCCATGGAATTTTCCAGGCAAGAATACTGGAGTGGCTTGCCAAGCCCTTCTCTGGGCGATCTTCCTGACCCAGGGATCAATGTCTCCTGCACTGTCAGGCGGGTTCTACACCTCCAGCGCCACCTGAGAAGCATGGTAATGTATTTATGAGGGTTCCCAAGGTGGCTCAATGGTGAAGAATCTGCAATGCAAGAAAGACAAGATTCAATGCAGAGTTCAACCCTGGGGCAGGAAAATCCCCTGCAGGAGGATATGCCAACTGACTGCAGTGTTCTTGCCTGGAGAATCCCATGGACAGAGGAGCCTGGTGGGCTGCAGTTGGTGAGGTCTCAAAGAGCTGAGCTGAGCACAGTCAAGCCACGTAGGCACACGGTGTATACATGCCAGTGCTGCTCTCCCAGTTACTCCCACCCTCTCCTCTCAACCTGTGTCCACAGCCCCTTCTCTGCACCTGCATCTCTATTCCCGCCCTCAAGTAGGTTCATTTGTACCATTTTCTAGATTCCATATATATGCCTTAATGTACAATGCTTGTTTTCTTTTTTTTTTTTTCTGACATACTTCACTCTGTATGACAGACTCTAGATTCATTCTCATCAATATAAATGACCCAATTTCATTCCCTTTTATAGCTAAGTAATATTCCATTATGTATATGTACCACACCTTCTTTATCCATTCACCTTGACAAAAAAATTTTAACGGCTTAGGATGATGAAAAAGTTCTGTATGTAGCAGTGATGATCACCCAACAATATGAATGTGTTTAGTGTCACCAAATTGGACGATTAAAAATGGTTAAAATGGTAAATTTTAGATCATGTCTCTGTTTCTGTAACCCAGAATTCTTTCATGAATCCCCGTGAATCTCAGAGTACCCTGGCCAGGTTTGCAGGAACCTCAGAGAACCTCACGATCCCTACCATGCAAGTTTCTTTCTCTACCCACTGATCTTAACCTTGACCAGCTTACCATCCCCACAGGCACCTTTTTGTCTCTGTTTCATCTGCCTGAAGCATGTTCTATTTCTTCCTTCTTCCTGAGCAAACTCAACCTTTAAGATCTAGGTCAATAGGAAGCAGAACCATCTGTTTCATCAGCCTTTCCCATTGACTTTATACTTTTCATGCAGGTAGAACTAAATGAGTCATTGTTTAATGATAATATCAAGTAGTAGAAGAGAGGGGACAGCGTAAGCCGAAAGTCAGGTAGAAGGAACCACAGTGAGCGGAACACCTGTGTGCCCACAATTCAGTCTTGTCAGTGCTGTCATCACCTCTGCAATCTTCTGTATGTTCCTCCACTTTCAGAAATGACTCCTACCGGGCCTTCTGTATTTGTCATTCCATTTCTTTTCTTTGTAGTTTCATCATGCTCATTTATTCCCTTGAATGATGTAATATCTAGTCACAGCTAATTTTGAACTTTATGTAAACAGAATTATGCTGCTTATTCTCTGTGAGCTGCCTTTTTCCCCCTCAAAATTGCATTTGAGAGATTAATCCACTCTTTTGCCCCTTTATGTGATCTGTTCATTTTCACTGCTATATACTTTACCATTAGCTGAAAAGAGCACATTTAAAAAAAATCCATTACTGCTGGGGATGGGCATGTCAGTTATTTCCAGTTTTTGCTATTATAAATTGTGAGTACACACTGCTATAATCTCAAGATTTGTATGGAAATACAAAAAACCGTGAATAGCAAAAGCAATCTTGAGAAAGAAGAATGGAACTGGAGGAATCAACTTGCCTGACTTCAGGCTTTACTACAAAGTCACTGTCATTAAGACAGTATGGTACTGGCACAAAGACAGAAATATGGATCAATGGAACAAAATNTGTACACCTGTGGCTGATTCATGTCAATGTATGGCAAAACCAATACAGTATTGTAAAATAGAATGAAGTATTAAAAAAAATAAAATGGATAAGCAACAAGGACCTACTGAATAGTACAGGGAACTCTGCTCAGTGTTATGTGGCAGTCTGGATGGGAGGGTAGTTTGGGCAAGAGTGAATACATGTTATATATATGGCTAACTGCCTTTGCTGTCCACCTGAAATGATCACAACATTAATAGGCTACACCTCAATACAGAATCATTTTTTTTTAAAGAAACAAATGGATTGATCTTGGAGACAATAAAGTGACCGCCAACTGGATTTATCATTCTATTAAGCTCAATAAACACTACTTTGTTGCCCTAAAAAAAAAAAATAAAGAAATTCTGTTGATGTGGCCAACTCTATACAGGTTTCTTGGAACAATTGCAAGATATCATAGGGTATCTACCCAAAGAGGAATTGCTGGGGCAGACTCAGGCAATTCCTCAATGCTTTTTCCATGATGCCAAATTGCTATCTACAGTGATTTTATCAAATGACACTCCCATTCAGCATTGGTTGGGGACACGGACTGATTGTCCCACTTCCTGGCATCATTTGATTGCCAGACTTTAATTTTTGCTAATTTGGCAGATGTGAAATGACATCTCATTGTAGTTTTATGTTTCCCTGATGACTAGAGAGGTTGGGTGTCTTTTTGTATGTTGATGGCTCATTCATTTTTCCTCTTCTATTGAATAGAATCTGTTTTGCCCATTATTCTACTGAGTTGTTGGTTCTTATTGATTTGTAGTTTATTGCACATTCTGAGAAGTAATTCGTTGTCAATTTTCTATGTGCAAATACGTCTTCCTAATTCTGGCTGATCTTCATACTCTTTATGGTCTCTCTTGATAAATTGAAGCTCTTAAATTTAATGTAGACAATTGTGTTGGCTTTTATCCCCCTTTATTGCATGTGGTTGTTGTGCCTTGTTTAATAAATTGTTTTCTAGCTTGAGTCCATAAAACCATTCTTCTATGTCATCTTCTAAAATTGCTATAGTTTTACCTTTAACCTTCATATCTCTACTAAGTTTAAGGTTAGTTGTTGGTCAGAACAAACAACTCAGTAGAATAATGGGCAAAGCAGATTCCATTCAATAGAAGAGGAAAAGTGAATGGGCCATCAACATACAAAAAGTCACCCAACCTCTATAGTTTTATCTTTAACCCTGAAGTCTCTAGGTCTCCTGGAATTAATTTTTGTGTATAATGTGACAAAGGGGTGCTAGTTAAATTATTTTTCTACATGGATGGCCATGATCTCATATCGCTCACTGAACATCTATCTGCCTTTTCCCTGCTGAGGAGTTGTCCGCTTTTCATAGACTGCGGTGCCCTCCCTAAGCTCTCCCTTTAGCCCTAGCATCCATCCCGGTATCCACACCCCACTAACTTCATCCCTAGAGCTTGCAATCAAGTCTAGATATCTGTAAGTTATGTCACCAATTCATCTTTTAGAAAGTCTTGGCTATTTCTGTTTCTTTGCTTTTTCATTTACATTTTGTGACCAGCTTGTCAAGTTCCATCAAAAAATAAGTAAAAAATAAAACTATCATGATTTGAATCCTATAATTCTCATCACTGTTCTCCAGAAATCTATGTATACTTATTTATTCACAGAATCCACATCTTACCACTAAAGCTTTTCACAGTGCCTGATACATAGCAGATTTCTTGAATGAGTGAATGATTGACGTCCTTCATTCAGCTGAGGTTCACTTTTATATAAAGCCCCAAATTTATAGCACAACTCAGTTGCTCATCTTTCAAATGAATCTTTCAAGCCACAGAAGATGGGAGAGAAGAGTCCCTGTCATTATCTGAGTGCTTACTATGTACCAGGTATGATGCCAAGGAGAAAGGGACACAGCCATTCTGGACTCTTATAAAAAGTCAAGAACCCTAAATACTTTGAAAATAGGACACTATCTTCCAAAAAACAGAATCTGTAACCATCTTCTCAAGGCCATGTGGCTTGTGGAAGTCTCTTCCCCAGGCTTCTGTATGTGTGGGTTTCATGAGTAACTCCCCAGGCTGGCCTACTTTACACCTTGTGTTTGAGCACAAGATACTGTCTTGTACTTGAGAACAAGACATTCCAAGGGGAGAAGTTTTGTTAAACAAGGCTTCAGTATAGCTCATTTCAGTTCAGTCACTCAGTCGTGTCCGACTTTTCGCGACCCCATGAATCGCAGCATGCCAGGCCTCCCTGTCCATCACTAAGTCCCAGAGTTCACTCAGATTCACGTCTGTCAANGCTTCAGTATAGCTCATTTCAGTTCAGTCACTCAGTCGTGTCCGACTTTTCGCGACCCCATGAATCGCAGCATGCCAGGCCTCCCTGTCCATCACTAAGTCCCAGAGTTCACTCAGATTCACGTCTGTCAAGTCAGTGATGCCATCCAGCCATCTCATCCTCTGCCGTCCCCTTCTCCTCCTGCCCCCAATCCCTCCCAGCATCACAGTCTTTTCCAATGAGTCAACTTTTCGCATGAGGTGGCCAAAGTACTGGAGTTTCAGCTTTAGCATCATTCCTTCCAAAGAAATCCCAGGACTGATATCCTTCAGAATGGACTGGTTGGATCTCCTTGCAGCCCAAGGGACTCTCAAGAGTCTTCTCCAACACCACAGTTCAAAAGCATCAATTCTTCGGCACTCAGTCTTCTTCACAGTCCCACTCTCACATCCATACATGACCACAGGAAAAACCATAGCCTTGACTAGACGGACCTTAGTTGGCAAAGTAATGTCTCTGTTTTTGAACATGCTATCTAGGTCGGTCATAACTTTTCTATGATGGACCAAACACTTAGGCCCTTTTCTAACATGCACATGTTAAAGAGGGATTCCCTTTCGGGAAGCTGGTGCTTGTTTTTGTCTGCATAATCTTAGGAGGAAATACACATGCAAACAATGTAAAGAAAGGGGGGTGACATTTATTTTTCTTAATTTACTCATCAAGTGATTTGAAAGGCAGGCTTATCCTTGAGCTGAAGGTAACAAAGCTTCACTTCTCCAGCTCGAACACCCATCACATTTCTCCTTTGAGAACCATAGTTTTGTTTTTTTATGTCTGCAAATCTGTATTATAAATAAGTTCATTTAGATAATTTTTTTAGGTTCCACATAAAATCTCTGATTTATCTTTGATCTGCCTGATGCATATGCATTTCCTCTTGAGATACAATAGCATGTGTGCTTTGTGTGCTGGATTGCTTCAGTCACGTCCAACTCTTTGCGACCCTATGGACTGCAGCCTGCCAGGCTCCTCTGTCCATGGGATTCTCCAGACAAGAATACTGGAGTGGGTTGCTCTGCCCTCTTCCAGGTGGTATTCCTGATCTAGGGGTCGACCCCACATCTCTTACATCTCGTGCTTTGGCAGGTGTTCTTTACCACTAGCACCATCTGGGAAGACCATATTATAGTATGTTTGTTCTCATATCTAAAAAGGGTCATTGGTAGCAATATACACAAGAGTCCATTCATTCTTTCATTTCAGTCAGCTCAGTTCAGTTGCTCAGTTGTGTCCAACTCTGCAACCCCATGAATCACAGCACACCAGGCCTCCCTGTCCATCACCAACTACCAGAGTTCACTCAGACTCACATCCATAGAGTCAGTGATGCCATCCAGCCATCTCATCCTCTATCGTCCCCTTTTCCTCCTGCCCCCAACCCCTCCCAGCATCAGAGTCTTTTCCAGTGAGTCAACTCTTCACATGAGGTGGCTGAAGTGTAGTTTCAGTTTTAGCATCATTCCTTCCAAAGGCTTTCATTTAGCCAACTATTATTTTTTAAGCTTCATCTTTGTTTCAGGTTCTGCAGTAAGCATGTGTGTGTTAGACGCTCAGTTGTATCCAATTCTTTGCGACTCCATGGACTATAGCCTGTTAGGCTCCTCTGTCCATGGAAGGGGTTGCCATTTCCTCCCCCAGGGGATCTTCCCAACTCAGGGATGGAACCTGGGTCTCTTGGATTGTAGGCAGACTCTTTACCTAAAGAGTACCTTTAGCCACCAAAGAAGCACTTACATTCAATAGCTTACCTGGTCCTCGGCCATCCTGTGGTTGCTGGTTTGATTCTGGCTCAAAGGAGAGGGACTTCTTTTTGGGTTTTCCTGGTGCTCAGATAGTAAAGAATCTCTCTGCAATGTGGGACATGCTAAGTTGGGAAGATCCCCTGGAGAAGGGAATGGCTACCTACTCCAATATTCTTGCTTGGAGAATTCAATGGACAGAAGACACTTTCACTTTTTGCACTGAGCTGTATGAATAGGACTCATAAAAATAAAGAATTAAACATATGGAGAATTAAACTTGGAGTAAGACATGGTCTCCCAAGGAAGACTGATGTGCGAACAGAAATTAAACTGATATGAAACAGCTCTAGTGATTCATAGAAACTGTAAGGGCCTAAAGGGGGAAATGTTTGGTTTCCTAGAGAAGGGTCTTCCTAGGTGGGGCATTGCCTTTGGGTCATGCAAGATCGGGAAGAGTTCACCAGATGAACAGGATTTTTAGCTCAGGCTTCCCCTCTCCAAACAAGCTAAGGAAATGCAGGACAACAAAAGCAGCCTGGAGAATCCTGTTTCTTTCCTTCCCCATGAATTTTCCATGTTGCTTATCAGACTAGGGCTCTGCAGGTGCTGACACAGAGAGAACAACTCTCCCACTGGGGTCTCCAAGGAGCTTGTCTGGGGGGAGAAGGAGGAAGGAGGATGACAGTGATGGGAGAAGATGCTCAAGCCAAGGGCTGTCTAAAAAGTCATTATCGGCTTTTAAGTAAATTCTCAATTATAATTATCCTAATGACTTTAATAAGTCTGCAATTTGGAGCTATGATGTTCTAATGTGTCAGCTGTCGCACGCCTCAGTGAGAAGCTCTCTTTCTTTTTCCTTTGAAAGTCAACATTAGGAGGTAAATCCTACCAATTTCTCACTTAACAGGGGTTGTGACCTCATACTGTATTTAATCCCAACTCAGACACTGAGGTGCAGCTCACAGCCCAGGATACCCAGAGCTTTCTCCCTGGACTCCACTAAATGTGGGCCTTAAATGACAGGTGCAGAGAATGTTCCAATGGGAATAAACTATTGTGTTAGAGATGGCTCTGGATTCAAATCCTGCCTCTGCCTCATAGCAGCTGGGTCACATTAGCAGAGTTAGTTCTTTTTGGCATGCCTCAGTTTTCTCATCTGCAAAATGAGGGTGATCAATGCCCAGCTCACAGTGTTGCAGGAATAAACCATCCTGTGTGCATAAAAATCCCTGTTTGCTATATAAGAGATTTTTCCCATTTTTGCCAGACTCCATTTTTTATCCAGATGAGGAGAGAAAGATAAATTAGTTGTTCCGTGTCACTTCGCAACAAAGCTGGTCCCTAAAACTGGTCCCACTGATCCAGCAGGATGTGGCCACAGGACCCCAGGAGGAGCTCTTGGGAGTCAGAAAGAGCTGGATCGAATCTTGACTCGGCCCCCTGTCCTGAATGACTTTCGGGTCACAGGACTCTTTCATGTGCTTTCCTAGGACTTGAGAGCTCTTCCCTGTAGAATCTCATTTTTTTCAAGACAGTTCTTCAAGCCTCTGCTCATCATGACCTGTGCCATCTGATGCCGCTTATTGTCTGTCTTCTCCTGCTTCCTTGGTGGCTCAGATGGTAAAGAATCTGTCTGCAGTGTGGGAGACCCAGCTTCAATCCCTGGGTTAGGAAGACTCCCTGGAGAAGGAAATGGCTACCCACTCCAGTATTCATGCCTAGAGAATCCCATGGACAGAGGAGCCTGGCGGGCTACAGTCCATGGGGCCGCAAAGGGTTGGACACACCTGAATGACTAACAGTTCCTCCAGTTGGAAGGGAAGCTCTCCGGGAGCAGAGAATTATCTTTAATTCACTGCTGTGCTTCCACATCCTGGGTCAGCACACGGCACAGACCGGGTACATAACACTGTTTGCTGCATAGAGATTGAATGGACTTGTATTAATTACTCTAAGCTCTCTGCCTCTTCCCAGGAAGAGAAACCACACCCTCCTAGCACTACACCCGGACAGCTTATATTAAGTGCCTAGCCTGGGACACGGCAAGTGGGAGAATGTCAGTCAACAGCTGTGATCATAATGATCCATCCCATTTGGATCCCCATGGCTGGGGCAGGACTTCAGAGCTGACCCTGCTGCTAAAGCCTTTTGCCGACAGAGGACAATTTGAGTCAATGTTTCCCAAATCTGGCTGCGGATCAGAAACACCCGGGGAGCTTTGAAAAAACACAGCTGTCCAGGCGGTGCTGTGGTTGTTCTAACCCAGATCTCTGGACTGGGCTGAGAATTCTGTGCATTTGAAATGTTGGAGTGGCCACTGCATTTCCATTCAGGAGTTAGAAAGGATGTGGCTTTGGAGAGAGATGCTGTGATGCCAGCACTCCACAGAAGGGTCATTTCATGATCGTAAAATCTTCTTGAACAGGATAAGGACGCCATAGAAAAGTGAGGGAAGCGGAGTGAACTGCTGAACAGAGAGAACTTGCTAGCAAGGAGCTGGCACCTCCTGCAGCCCCATTCATGCCTGGTGGGAACATTTCTGCAGGTGAAGCCCACGAAGGTGATGTGATACTTGCATTTCTGCTTTTCTACCTTGACAACATTGTGTAGCAGGTAGGCAGGGAATGCTGGTGAGACAGCGTTTCTGAGTGTTTAATCTTTTAATTACAACTCTTGGAGTTTTTACAGTGCAGTGCTAATAAACCAATACATGGCCTCTTTCCTGAACTTAATTTCGTGCGCGGAGTGTTTTCATAACTGTGACTCTGTGACTCCCTGCAGTGCAAAATACTGGGGCAGAGAGTTAAACCCGTTGTGTAAACAAACTGAAGTCCTTCCACATTTACAATAAAATAAATGTATGCCTAAGTCACTGGGCGGATATTTTCTTAGTAATTACCTAGGCTTGTGTTGTCCAGCCAGTCCTGTTGCCATTAGTCACAAGGGGCTATATAAATTTAATTAAAAATTCCGTTCCTCAGTTGCGCTAGCCAGATTTCAAGTGCATATTAGCCTTGTAAGACCAGGGCTATGGTATTGAGCAACACAAACAGAGATAATTTCCACCATTGCAGAAGCTTCTAGCGAACAGGCCTGATGTACTTTTTCTAAGAGTATGTTTCAAGCAGATGACAGCTAGTGTCTGGAAATCTACCAGATCAAGTCTGTGNGTAAGTTATGTCACCAATTCATCTTTTAGAAAGTCTTGGCTATTTCTGTTTCTTTGCTTTTTCATTTACATTTTGTGACCAGCTTGTCAAGTTCCATCAAAAAATAAGTAAAAAATAAAACTATCATGATTTGAATCCTATAATTCTCATCACTGTTCTCCAGAAATCTATGTATACTTATTTATTCACAGAATCCACATCTTACCACTAAAGCTTTTCACAGTGCCTGATACATAGCAGATTTCTTGAATGAGTGAATGATTGACGTCCTTCATTCAGCTGAGGTTCACTTTTATATAAAGCCCCAAATTTATAGCACAACTCAGTTGTTCATCTTTCAAATGAATCTTTCAAGCCACAGAAGATGGGAGAGAAGAGTCCCTGTCATTATCTGAGTGCTTACTATGTACCAGGTATGATGCCAAGGAGAAAGGGACACAGCCATTCTGGACTCTTATAAAAAGTCAAGAACCCTAAATACTTTGAAAATAGGACACTATCTTCCAAAAAACAGAATCTGTAACCATCTTCTCAAGGCCATGTGGCTTGTGGAAGTCTCTTCCCCAGGCTTCTGTATGTGTGGGTTTCATGAGTAACTCCCCAGGCTGGCCTACTTTACACCTTGTGTTTGAGCACAAGATACTGTCTTGTACTTGAGAACAAGACATTCCAAGGGGAGAAGTTTTGTTAAACAAGGCTTCAGTATAGCTCATTTCAGTTCAGTCACTCAGTCGTGTCCGACTTTTCGCGACCCCATGAATCGCAGCATGCCAGGCCTCCCTGTCCATCACTAAGTCCCAGAGTTCACTCAGATTCACGTCTGTCAAGTCAGTGATGCCATCCAGCCATCTCATCCTCTGCCGTCCCCTTCTCCTCCTGCCCCCAATCCCTCCCAGCATCACAGTCTTTTCCAATGAGTCAACTTTTCGCATGAGGTGGCCAAAGTACTGGAGTTTCAGCTTTAGCATCATTCCTTCCAAAGAAATCCCAGGACTGATATCCTTCAGAATGGACTGGTTGGATCTCCTTGCAGCCCAAGGGACTCTCAAGAGTCTTCTCCAACACCACAGTTCAAAAGCATCAATTCTTCGGCACTCAGTCTTCTTCACAGTCCCACTCTCACATCCATACATGACCACAGGAAAAACCATAGCCTTGACTAGACGGACCTTAGTTGGCAAAGTAATGTCTCTGTTTTTGAACATGCTATCTAGGTCGGTCATAACTTTTCTATGATGGACCAAACACTTAGGCCCTTTTCTAACATGCACATGTTAAAGAGGGATTCCCTTTCGGGAAGCTGGTGCTTGTTTTTGTCTGCATAATCTTAGGAGGAAATACACATGCAAACAATGTAAAGAAAGGGGGGTGACATTTATTTTTCTTAATTTACTCATCAAGTGATTTGAAAGGCAGGCTTATCCTTGAGCTGAAGGTACCAAAGCTTCACTTCTCCAGCTCGAACACCCATCACATTTCTCCTTTGAGAACCATAGTTTTGTTTTTTTATGTCTGCAAATCTGTATTATAAATAAGTTCATTTAGATAATTTTTTTAGGTTCCACATAAAATCTCTGATTTATCTTTGATCTGCCTGATGCATATGCATTTCCTCTTGAGATACAATAGCATGTGTGCTTTGTGTGCTGGATTGCTTCAGTCACGTCCAACTCTTTGCGACCCTATGGACTGCAGCCTGCCAGGCTCCTCTGTCCATGGGATTCTCCAGACAAGAATACTGGAGTGGGTTGCTCTGCCCTCTTCCAGGTGGTATTCCTGATCTAGGGGTCGACCCCACATCTCTTACATCTCCTGCTTTGGCAGGTGTTCTTTACCACTAGCACCATCTGGGAAGACCATATTATAGTATGTTTGTTCTCATATCTAAAAAGGGTCATTGGTAGCAATATACACAAGAGTCCATTCATTCTTTCATTTCAGTCAGTTCAGTTCAGTTGCTCAGTTGTGTCCAACTCTGCAACCCCATGAATCACAGCACACCAGGCCTCCCTGTCCATCACCAACTACCAGAGTTCACTCAGACTCACATCCATAGAGTCAGTGATGCCATCCAGCCATCTCATCCTCTATCGTCCCCTTTTCCTCCTGCCCCCAACCCCTCCCAGCATCAGAGTCTTTTCCAGTGAGTCAACTCTTCACATGAGGTGGCTGAAGTGTAGTTTCAGTTTTAGCATCATTCCTTCCAAAGGCTTTCATTTAGCCAACTATTATTTTTTAAGCTTCATCTTTGTTTCAGGTTCTGCAGTAAGCATGTGTGTGTTAGACGCTCAGTTGTATCCAATTCTTTGCGACTCCATGGACTATAGCCTGTTAGGCTCCTCTGTCCATGGAAGGGGTTGCCATTTCCTCCCCCAGGGGATCTTCCCAACTCAGGGATGGAACCTGGGTCTCTTGGATTGTAGGCAGACTCTTTACCTAAAGAGTACCTTTAGCCACCAAAGAAGCACTTACATTCAATAGCTTACCTGGTCCTCGGCCATCCTGTGGTTGCTGGTTTGATTCTGGCTCAAAGGAGAGGGACTTCTTTTTGGGTTTTCCTGGTGCTCAGATAGTAAAGAATCTCTCTGCAATGTGGGACATGCTAAGTTGGGAAGATCCCCTGGAGAAGGGAATGGCTACCTACTCCAATATTCTTGCTTGGAGAATTCAATGGACAGAAGACACTTTCACTTTTTGCACTGAGCTGTATGAATAGGACTCATAAAAATAAAGAATTAAACATATGGAGAATTAAACTTGGAGTAAGACATGGTCTCCCAAGGAAGACTGATGTGCGAACAGAAATTAAACTGATATGAAACAGCTCTAGTGATTCATAGAAACTGTAAGGGCCTAAAGGGGGAAATGTTTGGTTTCCTAGAGAAGGGTCTTCCTAGGTGGGGCATTGCCTTTGGGTCATGCAAGATCGGGAAGAGTTCACCAGATGAACAGGATTTTTAGCTCAGGCTTCCCCTCTCCAAACAAGCTAAGGAAATGCAGGACAACAAAAGCAGCCTGGAGAATCCTGTTTCTTTCCTTCCGCATGAATTTTCCATGTTGCTTATCAGACTAGGGCTCTGCAGGTGCTGACACAGAGAGAACAACTCTCCCACTGGGGTCTCCAAGGAGCTTGTCTGGGGGGAGAAGGAGGAAGGAGGATGACAGTGATGGGAGAAGATGCTCAAGCCAAGGGCTGTCTAAAAAGTCATTATCGGCTTTTAAGTAAATTCTCAATTATAATTATCCTAATGACTTTAATAAGTCTGCAATTTGGAGCTATGATGTTCTAATGTGTCAGCTGTCGCACGCCTCAGTGAGAAGCTCTCTTTCTTTTTCCTTTGAAAGTCAACATTAGGAGGTAAATCCTACCAATTTCTCACTTAACAGGGGTTGTGACCTCATACTGTATTTAATCCCAACTCAGACACTGAGGTGCAGCTCACAGCCCAGGATACCCAGAGCTTTCTCCCTGGACTCCACTAAATGTGGGCCTTAAATGACAGGTGCAGAGAATGTTCCAATGGGAATAAACTATTGTGTTAGAGATGGCTCTGGATTCAAATCCTGCCTCTGCCTCATAGCAGCTGGGTCACATTAGCAGAGTTAGTTCTTTTTGGCATGCCTCAGTTTTCTCATCTGCAAAATGAGGGTGATCAATGCCCAGCTCACAGTGTTGCAGGAATAAACCATCCTGTGTGCATAAAAATCCCTGTTTGCTATATAAGAGATTTTTCCCATTTTTGCCAGACTCCATTTTTTATCCAGATGAGGAGAGAAAGATAAATTAGTTGTTCCGTGTCACTTCGCAACAAAGCTGGTCCCTAAAACTGGTCCCACTGATCCAGCAGGATGTGGCCACAGGACCCCAGGAGGAGCTCTTGGGAGTCAGAAAGAGCTGGATCGAATCTTGACTCAGCCCCCTGTCCTGAATGACTTTCGGGTCACAGGACTCTTTCATGTGCTTTCCTAGGACTTGAGAGCTCTTCCCTGTAGAATCTCATTTTTTTCAAGACAGTTCTTCAAGCCTCTGCTCATCATGACCTGTGCCATCTGATGCCGCTTATTGTCTGTCTTCTCCTGCTTCCTTGGTGGCTCAGATGGTAAAGAATCTGTCTGCAGTGTGGGAGACCCAGCTTCAATCCCTGGGTTAGGAAGACTCCCTGGAGAAGGAAATGGCTACCCACTCCAGTATTCATGCCTAGAGAATCCCATGGACAGAGGAGCCTGGCGGGCTACAGTCCATGGGGCCGCAAAGGGTTGGACACACCTGAATGACTAACAGTTCCTCCAGTTGGAAGGGAAGCTCTCCGGGAGCAGAGAATTATCTTTAATTCACTGCTGTGCTTCCACATCCTGGGTCAGCACACGGCACAGACCGGGTACATAACACTGTTTGCTGCATAGAGATTGAATGGACTTGTATTAATTACTCTAAGCTCTCTGCCTCTTCCCAGGAAGAGAAACCACACCCTCCTAGCACTACACCCGGACAGCTTATATTAAGTGCCTAGCCTGGGACACGGCAAGTGGGAGAATGTCAGTCAACAGCTGTGATCATAATGATCCATCCCATTTGGATCCCCATGGCTGGGGCAGGACTTCAGAGCTGACCCTGCTGCTAAAGCCTTTTGCCGACAGAGGACAATTTGAGTCAATGTTTCCCAAATCTGGCTGCGGATCAGAAACACCCGGGGAGCTTTGAAAAAACACAGCTGTCCAGGCGGTGCTGTGGTTGTTCTAACCCAGATCTCTGGACTGGGCTGAGAATTCTGTGCATTTGAAATGTTGGAGTGGCCACTGCATTTCCATTCAGGAGTTAGAAAGGATGTGGCTTTGGAGAGAGATGCTGTGATGCCAGCACTCCACAGAAGGGTCATTTCATGATCGTAAAATCTTCTTGAACAGGATAAGGACGCCATAGAAAAGTGAGGGAAGCGGAGTGAACTGCTGAACAGAGAGAACTTGCTAGCAAGGAGCTGGCACCTCCTGCAGCCCCATTCATGCCTGGTGGGAACATTTCTGCAGGTGAAGCCCACGAAGGTGATGTGATACTTGCATTTCTGCTTTTCTACCTTGACAACATTGTGTAGCAGGTAGGCAGGGAATGCTGGTGAGACAGCGTTTCTGAGTGTTTAATCTTTTAATTACAACTCTTGGAGTTTTTACAGTGCAGTGCTAATAAACCAATACATGGCCTCTTTCCTGAACTTAATTTCGTGCGCGGAGTGTTTTCATAACTGTGACTCTGTGACTCCCTGCAGTGCAAAATACTGGGGCAGAGAGTTAAACCCGTTGTGTAAACAAACTGAAGTCCTTCCACATTTACAATAAAATAAATGTATGCCTAAGTCACTGGGCGGATATTTTCTTAGTAATTACCTAGGCTTGTGTTGTCCAGCCAGTCCTGTTGCCATTAGTCACAAGGGGCTATATAAATTTAATTAAAAATTCCGTTCCTCAGTTGCGCTAGCCAGATTTCAAGTGCATATTAGCCTTGTAAGACCAGGGCTATGGTATTGAGCAACACAAACAGAGATAATTTCCACCATTGCAGAAGCTTCTAGCGAACAGGCCTGATGTACTTTTTCTAAGAGTATGTTTCAAGCAGATGACAGCTAGTGTCTGGAAATCTACCAGATCAAGTCTGTGCCTGATGAGTACTAATGACCCAAAAAAGGGCAAAATCAAAAAGGTGTGTCACTGAGCCACCTTCCAGTTTTTTTTTTTAACTTTTAAAATTATCTTGGATATTTAAGAAGAAGCTGTAAATTATTGATAGGAAAGCACCAACAATTGTTGAGCAGATAATTAAAGGAAAAGCAACTTTGGACAGATTTGGGAAGTTTTCTCCTCTAAGATGACTTGCTTTGTACAGGAAATGGGAAGCTGACACCCTGAATCTCCACCCCCTCCCATGTGAAGATGGTTGTTCTGCTCACAGCCCCTCCTGGAGTGCAGCAGAATGGGGAGCATACAGTTTTGGATTTCTATCTGTACTGCTCTTCCCTAAGAATAACAGCCATATTGAACTTGAGAACAATGATTTCCTGTACTCACACTTTCTCTCCACTTCCCCTATGAAAGATAAGCTGGGGTCTTCCAAGGAAAACAGTCATGTCTGACTCTTTGCAGCCCCATAGAATATAGCCTGCTGGTCTCCTCTGTCCATGAGATTCTCCAGGCAAGAATACTGGAGTGGGTTGCCATTTCCTTCTCCAAGGGATCTTCCTGACCCAGGGATCAAACCCACATCTCGTTGTATTTTCTGCATTAACAAATGGATTCTTTACCACTAATCCCATCTGGAAAACCCCAAGGAGGGCAGTACACCATGTATTTAAACCTCAGAACCTGGCACCAATAAGACCTTGCTGTGTGACATCGATGGAGTTATCTCACGTCTCGGAGCTTCAGTTTTCTCATAAAGAATATGTCTATTGGATGGAGCTGCTTTTTAAGAGGAAAATGAGACAATACACGCCAAGCGCTGAATACACCTCCCACCTCATAAGGCACACATAATAAATCGTTTGTTGTAATGTGCGTACGTGCATTTGTGGGTCAGGCAGTCCTAGGCACCAGTCCCAGCTTTGCTATTCATCAGCTGCTTGCTTCGCTACATCTATTAACGTGTTTTGTGTTGATTTCCTCATCCGTAAATTATGAACGCTGCTGTTTCTATGTAAGTTTGTTAGGAGGCATAAATGAAACAAAAACAGGGAAGAACAGTGACATGGCCTGACCCATCTTTAGGGCTCCATCAATGCTGTTGCTTCTCTTCATCTAAGAGGCATCCTTGGGTGCAGAACCTTTCTGCTTCCCAAGCTATTTCAGTTTCCCTGTTAAGGTCAAGACCTAGCTGGGCCATATTCTACTGCAAGCGAATTTCCCTTCCACCAAGAGCTGTGTTTTGTCCAAGCATCCTTTCTGCCCCTTGGAGGTTGTGGCAGAGAGCTCGATGCTATAGCAGAGGGTCCCTGGGTGGCTAAGAATACCTGAGTACTGCAGGCAGGCCTGTTGCGAAAGAACAGAAAATGTGAGTGAGACTGGTTGCTTGATTTTTGCCTTATTGTAGAGGCTCTGGCTTAGCATGAAGCTGGCTCCCTGCAGAGCTGGGCTTTCAGGCAGGTGGGAGGTACAACAGCAGGGCAGCCCACATCATGGCTATTCTTCCTTCCACCTCTAGAGGCCCAGCCCTCATAGGATTTTCATGATCCACGTGATGTCCTAACACCCCGGGCAAGCAGGCAAGCAGGCAGGGCATCTGCTAGTTCCACAGACCAGGGTGGGACACTGACCCTAGAAAGGAGGAGAACATTTCAGAAAGACATAGTTGCTCAGCAGTCAAGCTGGGATGAGGGCCCATGGCGTCAGAATCCTGGTTTTGCTTTGCTTTTTTTTCCCCTCACACTTTGACTTCCTTTACACTGTTTTAGAGTTCTCTATTTTTTCCCATCTCTCCCACCCCTCCCCAGTTCAACCCAAGCTGGCCTTTATTCACAGCACCTCTTTCTCCTCAAATAACTTTCATCTTCACAGTGTAACTGAAAGAGATGAGATGTAATTGCATCAAAATAATTCTCTCTAAAGGCTTAATGACTAATATTCACCAAGTTTTGAAAGAAAAGGTTGGTTTATTGTACCAATCAGATCCCTGTTTCATGAATTTCTCATCTGTGAATTTCAGATGAGACACTTAAAAACACAGATCCTGTGTCTATGAGCATATCAGGAGGCATTGCTTTGCCACCTCTTGGCCGTGACCTTGAGCTGGTGTCTTAAACCTGAGCCTCAGTCTTCTTGTGTATGAAATGGGGTCATTCAACCCTGTGTCTCCAGACAATCTTCCCAGCTCTAAGCTTCTGAGCCCCTTTGCAATGAAAGGACGCATTTGAAACTTACAGGAGNGGAGCTGCCTGCTACTAAAATAAAATGGGGATGAATGTCGGGGAGTGATTAGTCTCTGCTACACTTATTCTCCCTGTACCGCCATTTAACTTAAAACTTGACCTCAGCATGATGCCAAATCTCCCAAATTGCCAATCTGACTGCCAGCACCCCAAAGGGTGAAGAGTGTAAAAAGTATTTGTTGCTCAGTCATGTCTGATCCCATGGACTATAGCCTGCCAGACTCCTCTGTCCATGGAATTGTCCAGGTAAGAATACTGGAGTGGGTAATCTTTCCCTTCTCCAGGGGGATCTTCCCGAATCAGGGATTGAACCAATGTCTTCCATATTGCAGGCAGATTCTTTACTATCTGCGCCACCAGGGAAGCCCTAGAATGAAGCCTGGACACTCTAAGTGCTAACGGTCCATGTGACACCCCAAGAAAGTTCTGGAACTCCAATGATTTCAGGCACCTAAATAATAGTGACAGTGACTCCACAAGGAAAAGCTCTGCCATTCACAAGGAATGTGTCCAGATCAGGGACCCTCACAATAACTTAATGGTTATGATGGATCAGGAAAAAGAAAAAAAAAAGAAACACTCAAATTCCAAGGTGCCAAAGTTGAACTTGGGAAAACTTTCCAAACTTTGCCCTGCCACCCTCTGAAACTTCTGCTCATCCACCAAGAAAATGGTAGTACTTTCCATAGTAACCACTGAGCCTCCTAGTCTAAGCAAAAATAGGTGCCCCTCATTCTATTTCATACATTTGTATACCCAAATATTCTTTTTTATTTACTTTTTATTTTGTTTTGGGGAATATGTGGCATGTGGGCTCTTAGTTCCTTGACCAGGGATCAAACCCATGTCCCTTGCATTGGAAGCTCAGAGTCTTAACCACTGAGCCACCAGGGAAGTCCCCAACACTATCCTTTTTGTAAAAACAAATGTTCAGAAAGAGTTCTCACCACCCTCCCCATTCCCTTCATTCATATATTTAACTTGTGAGTTGCTTAAAGATTGGTGTATGCATCAAGGAAACCAGAATTGAAAGAGACACGTGTACCCCAATATTCATCACAGCACTGTTTATAATAGCCAGCACATGGAAGCAACCTAGATGTCCATCAGCAGATGAATGGATAAGAAAGCTGTGGTACATATACACAATGGAGTATTACTCAGCCATTAAAAAGAATACATTTGAATCAGTTCTAATGAGGTGGATGAAACTGGAGCCTATTATACAGGGTGAAGTAAGCCAGAAGGAGAAACACCAATACAGTATACTAATGCATATATATGGAA
>SJYW01010160.1:149219-164641 GCA_006410735.1 Raphicerus campestris
TCTCCAGGCAAGAATACTGGAGTGGGTTGCCATGCCCTCCTCCAGGGGATCTTCCCAACCCAGGGATCAAACCCAGGTCTCCCACATTGCAGGTGAATTCTTTACCCTCTGAGCCACCAGGGAGGCCCATTTTATATGTAGTAGGAGAAGGCAATGGCACCCCCACTCCAGTACTCTTGCCTGGAAAATCCCATGGGTGGAGGAGTCTGGAAGGCTGCAGTCCATGGGGTCGCTGAGGGTCAGAAACGACTGAGTGACTTCACTTTCACTTTTCACTTTCATGCATTGGAGAAGGAAATGGCAACTCACTCCAGTGTTCTTGCCTGGAGAATCGCAGGGACGGGGGAGCCTGGTGGGCTACCGTCTATGGGGTTGCACAGAGTCGGACACGACTGAAGTGACTTAGCAGTAGTGTGTGTATGTTAACCCCAAGGACCTGCATGCATGTTAAGTCACTTCAGTCATGTCCAACTCTTTGCAACCTGATGGACTGTAGCCCGCCAGACTCCTCTGTCCATGGAATTCTCCAGGCAAGAATACTAGAGTGGGTTGCTATGCTCTCCTCCAGGAGATCTTCCCCACCCAGGAATTAAACTCGAAAATTTTAATGTCTCCTATATTGGCAGGTGGGTTCTTTACTTCTAGTGCCATCCAAGGACCTACAGATTATCATACTAAGTGAAATTAGTCAGACAGAAAAGACAAATATCATATGAAATCTCTTATATGTAGAATCTAAAACAAAACTTATTTCCAAAACAGACTCACGGACCTCAAAAACAAACTTTTGGTTACTAAAGTGGAAAGGTGCGAGGGAGGGATTATGGACTCCCCTGCAGAGCAAATCCTCAGGCCATTTTCTCAAGGCAAAACACTGGGAGCCATTGAATGGGTGATGGGAGGCAGCCTGAGGAGACTCTGATGTTGATGCGCAGTGATTAATGAGATAAACTTGAAGCTGGTTTGTGTGATGCAGGAAGTTCATTTATATGTGCAGACTGTCTGCCTTCAGAGTCCATGCCCTTTGGGGACAACTAGAGATTTCAGACAGGGGGAAATAATATGGTCAATGGGAATGGTATCTATGGGGACCTCCATAGGACCATCCTTGAAATGGACCATGCAAACCCTATGGTGAGGGGAGCTCAGAATTCTCCATGTAGAGACAAAAGCACATTAGTGATCACACCCATGGTCATCTCCTCTTTCTAAAGGAGTTTAATTCAAGTGCAGAGGTCCTCCTAGCCATCATCGGCAGACCTCCCACGAGGTGGGCTCAAGGAAAGAAATCGAGTCCAGAATTGTCTTGCGTAATTGCTGAGAATAAGCGAGAGAGAGAGAGAGAGAGAGAGAGAGAGAGAGAGAGAGAGAGAGAGAAGCATACAGCTGTGAAAGGTTAATTAGCATTTAAACACACAATTATGTTTTCTATTTGGTCTGACTGGGAAAATAAATTATGTTTTTTCAAAGCAGAGACTTGCAGGCTATAATTGAAAACGGGCATTTTGAGGGCATCTCAGCCAATGCAGCAGAAGAAACCAAAGAGAAATAAATGAGAGCAAGCAGAGGCGTCCTCCCCAGCCCCAGCTGGGGGCTGAGTGACAAGGGTAGGAGGAGTGCAGGGGGACAGAGAGACCCTGTTCCGGATGCTTCCCCCCTGGTCACTTTGCGATACTTTGCTTATCTGAACCTCTATATTCTCTGTAAAATAGAATTAGTGGTATTTTACCATGTGTTGCTAGGAGGTAAAGTTTAGGAGAGAAACTGGCATGATGCCGGGCACAGAACAGGAGTTCAATAAACACATGTCTCCAGTAAATGCTTGGTGAACCTACTTTAATCTCCCTCTTCTCTGAATTGCTATGATATTTCTCTAAAAGCCAGGAAAACCAGCCCTTAATGAGATGGCGTCTTCTATTGTGTCCTAATTGTATCATGTCTAGATTGCCAATACAATCCAATTTCATTTCATTTACTTCAATTAAGGAATATGTGTTGAGAAATGAGCGTGTTTCTCGTGCAGTACTAAGGAATCCAAACCCGCAGAAGAACAAGCACTTACCTTCCAAGGGTTTAAACCAAGCTGAGAGAAATACAAAATGTATCTGAGGACCCTCCCATCAGTACTTGGACACTTATTATTGATTGGTTGAGAGCTCCTACTAGGAGGATATCATGCCCTTTACGGCATGTGGTTTTCACAGTAAACTGGTGATTTTTGCATATGAGTACGCTGAGGCTCAGAGAAGGCAGCAGGCTTGTTCAGGGTTGCTCAGGATAGGGGACAGAATGGAGCCTGACTCCATACCTGCTCACCTGAGCCCACGCCATGCTTTGGTTTTCCCCATGGTCTGCACCTCTTCCCCGGCCGCACNTAGGGGACAGAATGGAGCCTGACTCCATACCTGCTCACCTGAGCCCACGCCATGCTTTGGTTTTCCCCATGGTCTGCACCTCTTCCCCGGCCGCACGCCTGCCTGGCTCACCTCTCACCTTCTAGCATTCAGTTGTGCCTGTGTGTTAAAGCTCAGCCACTGATAATCCTTCATGTTAAACCCATGGGGAGAAGAGACGTGTCATGTAAACACTAAGGACAGCGGAACTGAGAGTCTCACCAAGAAGACTTTCATGGGACTTCCCTGATGGGCCAATGATTAAGACTCGGTGCTTCCAATGCAAGCGGCATGGTGTTCAAACTCTGGTCGGGGCACTAAGATCCTGCATGCCAGGCAGTGTTGAAAAAAATGAGGACTTAAAAAAAAAGTCTTTCTCCATGAGCTGCAGGCCCTATTTATGGTTTATGTGTACCTCCTATTTCTAGAAAGAAAATCTGAAGTAGGTGTCTCTGCATGGTCACAAATAACTAGAGTTACTGTAAGAACACACTTTGATTTAAATGGATAAATCCACATGGCTAGAGACTCTTCTGTCTTGTNGTGGTGGTTAGTCATTAAGTCATGTCTGACTGTTTCCAATCCCATGGACTGCAGCCCACCAGGCTCCTCTGTCCATGGGGTTTCCTAGGCAAGAGAACTGGAGTGGATTGCCATTTCGCTCTTCATGAGCTCTTTCTAACCCAGGAATGGAACATGTATCTTCTACATTTCAGTCTGTCTACTGTATTATAGGGGAATTCTTTACTCCCGAGACACCAGTAAAGCCTTCTTACCTCGTTGGTAATATTCATATTGTCCACATAACTCACAAGCTGTCTAGGATACCTGTCTTTCCTGAGGCTCTCCCTAACCCCAACTAAGGAGAAACAGCCTCTAAGACCATAGTCGCTGGGCCCAGCTCAGAGGGGGTCGGTCTCTTAACTCTTGTACTTACTAGCTCTGGGGTTTGGACACATTGTTAAATGATGATGCCACTTTGGAAAGAGCATTTTGAGAACTGAGTGAGTTAGCTTTAAGTAAAGCACTTAGAACAGTGCCTGGCATATACTAAGACCTGTGCAATGCTTGCTACATGCTTGTCTCTTTGCTTTGAAGTCTTTGGACACAATTTATAATAGACTTTTCTCTTTTAACTTTATGCCTGATATTCTAGATAATTGTATATGTTTCAACATCTTCTCTTCTTGACTCTAAATTCTTGGAGCAATATCTTGTTTATCCTCTGAGTGAATGAGTGAAGTTGCTCAGTCATGTCCGACTCTTTGTGACCCTGCGGGCTGTAGCTCGCCGGGCTCCTCTGTCCATGGGATTCTCCAGGCAAGAATACTGGAGTGGGTTGCCATGTCCTTCTCCAAGGGATCTTCCAAACCCAAGGATCAAACCCAGGTCTCCTGCATTGCAGGCAGATGCTTTATCCTCTGAGACACCAGGGAAGCCCTTGTTTATCCTCTACAGCATCTTAAATANTTTCTCTTGACTGTAAATTCTTGGAGCAATATCTTGTTTATCCTCTGAGTGAGTGAGTGAAGTTGCTCAGTCATGTCAGACTCTTTGTGACCCTGTGGGCTGTAGCTCGCCGGGCTCCTCTGTCCATGGGATTCTCCAGGCAAGAATACTGGAGTGGGTTGCCATTTCCTTCTCCAAGGGATCTTCCAAACCCAAGGATCAAACCCGGGTCTCCTGCATTGCAGGCAGATGCTTTATCCTCTGAGACACCAGGGAAGCCCTTGTTTATCCTCTACAGCATCTTAAATAGAGGCTCAGACCAAGACAGTGTTCAGCGAATGTCATTGAAATTCCATTAGTTATTATATTAGTTTTCTAGGGTTGCCATAAGAAAGTTACACAGAGTGGGTGGCTCAAACAACAGAGATTTACCTTCTTATAGCTCTGGAAGCTGATAAGTCTGAGATCAAGGTGTTGGCTAGGTTCGTTTCTTCTGAAGCCTTTCTTCTTGGCTTGTAGGTGGCCACCTTCTCTTGGCGTCTTCATGTGATTTTTCCTCTGTGTGTGTCCTAATCTCTTCTTATAACATGCTAGTCAGATTGGATTAGGGCCTAAATGTATGACCTCATCTTGATTACCTCTTTAAAGACCTCATCTGCCAACAGTCACATTCTAAAGTACTGGGGGTTAAGGGGATTTTGGAGGGATGCAACTCAGTCCATAACATGTATCAAAAGACAATCTGAAAAGTATATGTTCAATTCTATTAGGCTGTGCTAAAAGCCCACTTGGATTAGTCAGCTTTTTTTTTTATTAGCTCAACTACTCTGCCCTTGGTTATACTGTTGGAGAAATCCATGTGATCTTCATAGAAATGTTAAGAATAACCGAGGGCTTGGAGTCAGAAAGTTCTAGAACACTGGGGCTTATGAATCTGCAGAGAAGTTTGAATCCATACCCCAGATCCAGCNTAGGCTGTGCTAAAAGCCCACTTGGATTAGTCAGCTTTTTTTTTATTAGCTCAACTACTCTGCCCTTGGTGATACTGTTGGAGAAATCCATGTGATCTTCATAGAAATGTTAAGAATAACTGAGGGCTTGGAGTCAGAAAGTTCTAGAACACTGGGGCTTATGAATCTGCAGAGAAGTTTGAATCCATACCCCAGATCCAGCTAGGACAGCAGAGCCCAGAAATTCTTATAGTTGATACAAGACTGTGTTTCTGCCCAAAACAGAACACAGAAGAGTGAAGCAGCAGATTATCTGCCTGCTGCAAGGATTCTAGAATGTTACAAAAGGAAGTTGCCCCATTTATACAAGACATGGCTGTCATCCCCCTGAGTGGTTGGAAATTAGATATCCATCCTGGCTGTATGACCCTGAACTTGCTCTTTCCATATCATGAGTCCTATTTTATTAACTCTTTTTTTTTTTCTAACTTTTATGAAGTTTAGGATAAAAGAACCCTTTTATTCAGAGCAAATCAAAACCATGATGCCATCCATAACTAGCACAGTTCAGACGCTGACCTGAGTGTTGGTGGGCCGTGAATTTGAACAGCTGTTTTGGAAAGCAACTTGAGAATATTTATCGGGAAGCTTCAAGATCTCAATTATTTTGTTCCAGTAACTTTACTCTGAGAAATTTACCCAAGGGAAAGAAGGAAAAATGTGGACAGGATATGTTTATACTTGAGCATATATGTGCGCACGTGTTCAGGGGATAAGTGATAACAGCAAAATTTGACAACAATCTACTTCACAAGTATGCCATTAAAATAATGATAATATGTTCAAAAAGGAATATAACACAGTCATGGAAAATGACAATTGTAATGAATGTTTAATGGTGTGGAAAAATTATTGCAATGTGACATCAAGTGAAAAGGCAGAATACAGCATTGTATATGTATTTGGATCTCATTTATGTTTTTTGATATGTGCATTTGTTTAAAAATTTTTTTGCTGAGAGAATGGGAGTTAGAATACTATGGATTCAGGTCAGTGGTTCTCACTGGGGGTGAGTTTTCTCCCTCCAGGGATATTTTGCAGTATCTGGAAATGTTTTTGATTACCATGCCCTGGGGAGGAGGTTGTGACTGGCATTGACTGTGGAGGGGCCAGGGGTGCTGCCAAGTGGCCTGCCCATCATAGAACATCCCCCACTGCCAAACTAATAATGATCCAGCCTGCATGTCAGCAGTCAGGTAAGAAATCCAGCTCTAAGTTCTCATCTTCATTCTGCCTCTTTCTAACTTGAGCAAATTTCCTTCCTCCCTCCCTCTCTCTCTCTCTTCTTTTCTTTCTCTTTATAATACTTACTGAGGCTTTGGTACATGTCAGAAACTGTTACAAGTATTTTCTGTCTATTGACTAATGTTGACACGGAACAATTCCATGAGCTAAGTACTAATACTGTCACCCCAGGTGAAAAAAATGTCTTCTGTTTTGAGGTTTAAAAAAATAATTCATCAAAAGTGCTTCATACAGAGCCTAACATGCAGATAAATGAAAAGTTTAGACAGACAACAATGTGTATGCATATATATACACACTGATTACTGTGTATGCTGTCTGTATATGTTACAGTGGTGTTGCTAGTCGCTCAAGTGTGTTGGGCTTCTCTGGTCACTCAGCTGGTAAAGAATCCACTTGCAATGCAGGAGACCTGAGTTCAATCCCTGGGTTGGGAAGATCCTCCAAAGAAGGGAAAGGCTACCCACTCCGGTATTTTGGACTGGAGAATTCCATGGACTGTATAGTCCATGGGGTCACAAAGAGTCAGACATGACTGAGTGACTTTCTCTTTCACTTTCATAGTAGTATCTGACTCTTTGAGACCTCAGGACTGTAGCTTGCCAGGCTCTTCTGTTCATGGGATTTTCCAAGCAAGAATACTGGAGCCGGTTACCATGCTCTCCTCCAGGGGATCTTCCTCACCCAGGAATCAAACCCGAGTCTCCTGCATTGCAGGTGGACTGCCTGAGACCCCAGGGAAGCACACGTATTACAGTGAACCTGTAAAAATGGCTAGCTTTATATGCTGGAATTAGAGGAACGTTTCATACTTTTTTTTATACTTTCCTTAATATTCCATATTTATACTTATCTATGTCTCTTCGTTTTAAAAAATATGTATCAATCACTTTTGTTACCAACACAACCTAACATGATATTAAAGCCCCTGGAGAACTGCAGGGCTGGCTATGAACACGGTCCCTGTTACATGAGAAAATCTACAGAAAATATTCCCATTTAGCGATGTGACACATTTTACTGAAACAGAGCACTGGATCTCCTTGCCAAAACCAAACTTCAGTTCTGATCCTGTAATACAGTCAAAATTAGTGCCGCAGACCCTGCATGTTAGCCCTATTTTACTGTGGCTAGCTCCCTCGGGATTAATTATTTCCCACTGATCTTACTAGAAAATAGAGAGCCGTTTCATTTTCCCTTGGAATGACCCTTCTCATTTCCTCTTACACCAGTGATACTGTTCTAGGGAAGACATTTTTAATCCAGTGGGTTTTGTATCAGATTTATCTGAGGAGCTCTTAGGAGATATTAGCAAATGACCCATTGCCATCCTGAGAAATTCTGATCTGTCTTGCCTGGAGGTGGTTATCACTTTTTTAAGGTTCCCCAGAGTTTTAAACAGGGAGCCAGATATGAGAACCACTGCCCTAGGCTGAATCACATGCACAGTTCTTGAACTGGCCCAAGGAGGGGAGTTAGCCCTCTTCAGCTGCAGCCTGTGTGAGGGCAGGAGGGTGGCTGTGGAGGCCACGTACCCGCAAATCCTCCATCTCCTACTAATGTTTGAGTTATGTCAGGAGCATCCCATTTTCAGGCAGGCTTGATGGTTGAAAGCTCTTCGCTAAAGCACAAGCCTTGAGGCTTGGAATGTCTTCCATGTACCATCCCATCAGCTAATTGAAGCAGCTGCAGTTTTAGCATGCCAACAGCTTCCAATCAGGGCATCTCTAAAGCCCTCCCTTTTTTCTTTTTCCTCTTTTTTTTTTTTTTTTTTTTTGTTTTGTTATGAAGCTTTTCCTCGCCTCAGTCTGCCTGTGAGCCTTTGCTTATGTTTATTCTCATTTGCTTGGTGTTTATTTGTTTCCATACAGCATATTGAAGATGTCTGATGGAGTTTACCGAAATGCATTCCTGTGATAACAGCACCAGAGGAATGAAAATGTCAATGTTCTGCTTTTCTTTCCAAAGCAGAAGTTACATGATCCCGATGCACCATCCTCGTGCAAGTTCTAGAGCGTCTTTAGGTACGTCCCTCATGCCTTCAGCTCTTCCACCACGTGGTCAGAAACCCACCCTCCACCGACTGCCTCATGTCTATAGTATCCCTAAGAAATTCAAGACCAGTTTACTGCTTCATTATTTTTCAGACTCAAGCGAAAGCCTGCTGCCGACAATGCAGCTTTTGTCCTTTTAAATAACTTGGGAATAGAGCAGTTTTCACGGCTCAATGAATATGAACCTTTGAAATACGTAACATAAATAGAATGGAAACTTAGCCCATCAGATTTGGCAGCTTCACAGAACTGACCTAGACCTTCTTGTGACTCTTGGTTCTGGTTTTCAGCTTGAGGCAGGGAACGAGAGACACTCTGATGTACCTAATACTCATGAGAACTGCTGGACGGTAGGGAAGGGAACTCAGAGGGTAAGGGCCAATGAAGAAAGAGGAGGTGAGGAGGGGACTCCTTCTGCCCTCTGGAATTTAACTTTCGGATGAAGACCGATTTTTAGTTTGGAGCTATTCTGTGTTTCTTCATGAGACATACTAAAGAAAGAGGTTTCAGTTGCAGGGTTCAGGATTCCCTGAAAGATAAGCGTGAAATGCTCTCTTGTATTTGCTCCCTCTGTCTATCTGGCTGCTACCCACCCCCACTTCCACAACCAAGGCAGCGGTCACAGGATCTCTCTGGGGTCCCTCAGGTGGCCCTCACCTGGCCTTTACCTCTCTACCTGGAGCAAGTAAATCCCCTCTTTCATTCTCCAAGGCTGTGTGGAGATTGTTCTCCAGGGAAGAACAAATTGAACTCTGTATTGGATCCATTTCTTTTACTTTAAACTTTGTATTCTATTGTTTTTGCTAGAAGTTAAGCACTAAAGAAATGTTGCCCATAGCTTAAACTATACAGCGTGGCTCATCTCTGGGAACCCTGCCCCCCAAGTGTGATCATTAATCTAAAATACCTTCGTTTAGTTCACAGGAGACATCCTGATCAGGCCCACCTGTGGATGGCTGCAGGAAAGAAGAAATTAGCACACCCCTGTGGTGCTGGAGAAGACCCTTGAGAGTTCTTTGGACTGCAAGGAGATCAAACCAGACAATCCTAAAGGAAATCAACCCTAAGTATTCACTGGAAGGACTGATGCTGAAGTTCCAATACTTCAGCCACCTGATGCACACAGCCGACTCATAGAAAAGAGCTTGATGCTGTGAAAGATTGACGGCAGGAGAAGAAGGGGGGCAGCAGAGGATGAGAGGTTAGATAGCATTGCCAACTCAATGAACATGAATTTGAGCAAACTCCAGGAGACACTGAAGCACATGGAAGCCTGGCATGCTACTGTCCATGTGGTCGCAAAGAGTCGGACACGACTCAGGGACTGAACGACAACTCCAGAGTCTGGCCAGAGCTAGCAAATATTTGCAACAACTAATCACCTTTTCTGCTTTATCTCCTCACCTCCTTCTCTCTTTGCTCCATAAAAGAAGCTAACATCCAAACCCGAGCAAGATGGTTCTCTGGAACTCTAGTCTACCATCTTCTTAGTCTGCTGGCTTTCTGAATAAAGTCACTCTTCTTTACCCCAACGATTGGTGTCTTGATTTATTGACCTGGCATACAGCAAGCAGTATGAGCTTAGACTCTGTAACACATGGTCCCAGTGAAATGAAGACTCCTCTACCTGGTACCAAGGTTTCCTAAACTGTGACCCCCCGACATGTGGCAACCCATCACAGCTTCAGCTTCTTGCTAACAGGCGTTAGCAAATCAGCTTTCCTCTCAGCATCTGTGCTCTCTTAAGAATGGAGACATAGAATTACTGTGAGAATCAAAGGCTTATAATAGATGTAAGCCTGTGTAGATTGCCAAGTACTAAAACAAATTGCTGTGGTTACTATTATTATTACAAGAACTCAATGATACATGTGAAAATGAGTTTCTTGGTTGCATAGTTAAACATTGATATTATAAAAATTACTTAAGAGACACTTGGAACCTCTTTAAATGCATCATAAAATCAACCACCTAGAAAAGACCCACAGTGGTGAGTACAAACTTTACCCTGAACCCTGGCTCTGTGGCGAGTTTCAACACCTTGGTGTTAAGAACAGTGCTCATGTTTATTTTATGGATGCATGGAACATAAAGGAAGCTAGAGATCCTTCGGTTTGATCCTAATGATTCATGGATGGAAAATAGAGCCCCTTGGCCTCCTAAGGCTGAATGGTTTGCCCAAGGTTGTTCAGCTAGAGAAAGCAGAAGTACAACTAATAATAATAGTACCAGGGTGTGCAGCTTACAGTGAAAATGTTGCTCATACATAAACCTCTTCAGGCTTCAGAACCATTCAGGAATGGACAGTATCTACCTCCCCAGTGTTCATCAAGGACTAATTTTTCAAGCTGGGCTCTGAAGATAGGTTGCAAGTGTTCTCAATAAAAAATAACTACTATAGTTATTTTCTCCCGTCAATCAATGAATACTTAAATACTTTAGGAACCCATTTATTGCTTTCATCCATTTTATAGGTTGAAGTATTAGTAAAGATTTTCATTGGAAAAAAAAAAAGCATTCTGCTACTGAAAATGCTTTTTAAAAAACCCATTGACCTAGAATAAAAATAAAATGCTGAAAGAGCAAGAATAAAATTGAACATGGATGTGTTTGAGGGGATAAGTGGCACTCTGGAGTGTATTAGGATGGGAGTAAAGGAAAAGCAGATTCCTTCATCAAATTCTCTAATAACTCAATGTACAGGGATCACCCATGGGAAATGGGCTCTCTGATTCTCCTAGAGTCTACCAGGAGAGCTTTAGTATATCACTCTCCTTTACTAGAAATCTCTCTGAAATGAAGGAACCCTGTCTTTCTAAAACAGTCATCTCCAGAATGCCCACGGTTCTATTCATGGGGATGTGTGTCCTCGGTCACTCAGTCATGACCAACTCTTTGTAAGCAGCCTGTCAGGCTGCTCGGTCCATGGAATTTTTCAGGCAAGAATATTGGAGAGGGTTGCCATTTCCTCCTCCAGGGAATCTTCCCAACCCAGGGATCAAACCAGCATCTCCTGCACTGGCAGGCAGATTCTTTACCACTGAGTTACCTGGGAAGTGATTCTTTGGGGACAGATTACTCCAAACCTTGGACAGGGCTGTGAACATGGGTTGATATCTGTGTTCCCAAGGACAATGCAGCTGAAGTGGTCTTATGAGGAAACATGACACAGAGTCATTTTGTTTTATTTTATTTTACTTTATTTCATTATTTTAAGGGTCTTCATACAAAGAGAAAAAACAGAGAGTTGTAGATAGTACTAGTCAGCTGGACTTCAATGAGTTTGATAAAGAAGGATTCAAGACAGTGCTTTTTAAACTATCCTGTCCCATGACTTACAGTAAAAGATATATTTGACATCACTCTCCAATATACATGCACATATGCAAACACAATAAAAAATACACACAACTGTATACATATATTACACAACACTTAGGCTGACTGCATGCAATGCGCTCATTTTCTTTCCTATCCTATCCTATCCTATCCTAAGGATGGATAAATTGACTATTCAGAAGGCAAGATTAATGGGCCTTTTTGACCAGATATGACAGGTGAAGGAGAAGGACAGATAAAGATAACTCCCTGACTTCTGATCTGGGTACCAGCCTTGTGTGGCTTCTATTACCTGCATTGGGGAACAATGGACAATGGAAGAGGTGCTTAAGGTAAGGAACGAAGAGTTCTGTGGGCAGTATACAGAGTGTGAGATGATAATGGGAATGCTTTTAGTCTGAGAAATCCAACAGGAAAGTCAGTATGCAAGGGACTGAAGTCAGACAGGAGCTTTAGACTCAGCATTCATTGGCATGCCAGTGGTAAATAAAGTCAGAAAGGAGTCCCATCATTTGGAGAGGAGAGAGATAAGAAGTGGCTTCCCAAGTGGTGCTAGTATTAAAGAACCTGCATGCCAATGCAGGAGGTGTAAGAGACACGAGTTCAATCCCTGGGTTGGGAAGATCCCCTGGGGGAGGGCACAGCAACTCACTCCATTATTCTTTCCTGGAGAATGNCAGTAAAAGATATATTTGACATCACCCTCCAATATACATGCACATATGCAAACACAATAAAAAATACACACAACTGTATACATATATTACACAACACTTAGGCTGACTGCATGCAATGCGCTCATTTTCTTTCCTATCCTATCCTATCCTATCCTAAGGATGGATAAATTGACTATTCAGAAGGCAAGATTAATGGGCCTTTTTGACCAGATATGACAGGTGAAGGAGAAGGACAGATAAAGATAACTCCCTGACTTCTGATCTGGGTACCAGCCTTGTGTGGCTTCTATTACCTGCATTGGGGAACAATGGACAATGGAAGAGGTGCTTAAGGTAAGGAACGAAGAGTTCTGTGGGCAGTATACAGAGTGTGAGATGCTAATGGGAATGCTTTTAGTCTGAGAAATCCAACAGGAAAGTCAGTATGCAAGGGACTGAAGTCAGACAGGAGCTTTAGACTCAGCATTCATTGGCATGCCAGTGGTAAATAAAGTCAGAAAGGAGTCCCATCATTTGGAGAGGAGAGAGATAAGAAGTGGCTTCCCAAGTGGTGCTAGTATTAAAGAACCTGCATGCCAATGCAGGAGGTGTAAGAGACACGAGTTCAATCCCTGGGTTGGGAAGATCCCCTGGGGGAGGGCACAGCAACTCACTCCATTATTCTTTCCTGGAGAATTCCATGGACAGAGGAACCTGGTGGGCTATAGTCCATGGGGTTGCAAAGAGTTGGACATAATTGAAGTGACTTAGTATGCATGCAAGCATAAGAAGTCCAAGAATAGCACCCTATGACTCATCAACCTTGAGCAGGTAAGCAGAGAAGCTTGAGCACAGTGAGACTGAGGAGAAAGAGTCCCAGAGCTACAAATCTAGCCAGGAGAGTGAGGTCCCAAAAGCTGAGGGAATAGGGATTGAAAAGCATAACTGGGAAACCATGAGATCTTAAGGGTCTTTTCTACCACCCATTCTCATGTAGGTTGCATTCCTGAAATTCTCACAGTGGGAGAACTTGTCTTTAAGAAAACATGTACAATTGAGCTGAAGAGGCAAAGTCATGAGTGAAAGTTTGACATCACTAGAGATTTTATTTTAGCATCTACCAACTTGGTTTGGTGAAAGTCGCTCAGTCGTGTCTGACTCTTTGTGACCCCATGGACTATACAGTTCATGGAGTTCTCCAGGCCAGAATACTGGAATGGGTAGCCGTTCCCTTCTCCAGGAGATCTTCCCAACCCAGGAATCGAACTCAGGTCTTCCGCATTGCAGGCGGATTCTTTACCAGCTGAGCCACAAGGGAAGCCCAATGAAATAGCATTTTACTTAAAATAATTTGCATCTTGTATTAGCAACAATAATGTAAAGTTGATCACTTTTTCCTGTTCCATGATAAATATTATGTACTGTCATGTATTAAATGATATTAATGATTTCATTCAATACTTAAATCACTCTGTGGGGCAAATATTATTTTATGTTTGCTTTCAAATGAAATGCACATGCACACACAGACACACACATGCCACCAGAGGCTTGAAATAGTTGAGTGCCCAAGGCCATGAGTAAGTAAGTTACAGAGCCAGAATTCTAACAANTGACCTCTGGATTCCCGTGTCTTGTACTGTTGCTGGACACAGCAAGTCCTCACACAACCTTTGAAGAATGAATGAGAGACTGGAAGAAGGAAGCTGTGCTTCAAGGTGTGAATTGGACGAACAAGTGCAAGATGGTCCGCTGGCACAGCCCAGGCCTTGTGAACCTCTTTGGAGGTCCTGCGTGAGGAGCCTCCCCAGGCAGCTTTGAAAGCTTGTGCTGGGCTTGTTGTTATGGGTCCCCCCTGCCCATGATGCCAAGCCACCCAGCATTGCTGCCTGTAGGAGGGCAGCCCTCCTGTTAGACATCAGGGTGCTGGCTTAGATATGTGTAGTGATGTGTGCAGCCCTGGCATTGCTAGTCCTCACCACTCAGCTGCTCACCACGTCTTCAGCAGGAGCTCAGCCTTTCTGGAACCTTTGTCCCTACTTCTCAGAGGGTACTTTCCATGGATACCTGCACACCTGTCCTCCATCCTTCCAGCTGAGGGATGCAGCCCCTACTCCCAGTTGACATGCATCACACGCTCTGCTCTCCCAGCTGTTGAGAGTAAATGGGATCATTTTATGCGGCAAGAGACATCACAGTGTGGGTTGGGGGCATCGATGTGGAGACCCTGGACCTGGGATTTGAAAGTCCAGCAGTGTGAGGGCAGAGGGAGGTGCAGAGAACACTCAGGCACGAATTAGGGGGCAGATAGATGTCTCTGCATTGATTGTTCCTGGAAAATCATTACATCTACATTGGTGGTGTCTTCACCCTTATTTAGTGTGTGTGTTTCCCCAGCATCTTCTGCCGCCAGATCCTTCAAGACAGACATTTGGATCCTGCCTGAAATGTAAGCACACTGCCCACCGCGCCTGCCCAAAGGGGTCTGAGATGATTCCCCAGGTCGAGAAGACACCTCTGTCCCCACTGCTTGTCTCTCAGTGGCTCAGGGTTCTTCTCAGCCTCCCTCTCTCCCCTCTTCTTTCCCTAGCTTTTCACCCTGGATCCCTCTGCCTTCCCACAAGATTTCTAAATGTCCCCATCCCTTTCGTCTTTCTCGTCTCCATCTTGTGCAGGCCTCTGCCCTGATCCTCTCTGGGCCCTCTGTTCTCAGTACCTGTTATCTTTCCCAGCTCCCTCACTGTCATAAGCTTCTTTCCCTGTGCTATCTTTTCTGTTCCTTCCTATTCCTGGATTCTCCCCTTGGTCTCTGGTCACCTTTATTTCATTTATTCACTCATTAAGGGATTCACGGGCTAGATGTCCATGTAGAGCCCACGATGGGTCATATACTCCAGCAGACGCTGGAGCACAGCAGAACTTAACTGGAAAAACAGTTACTGCTCGCCCATCAGCACTCCTTCTCCCCTCCTTCTAGCTCAGGAGAGGAGTCTCCTTTGGTCCACATGGAATAATGATCCTCAGTCACAAAGACCTGAATCTGAGTGCTGGCCTGATTGCTCAGCTGGTAAAGAATCCGCCTACAATGCGGGAGACCCGGGTTCAATCCCTGGGTTGGGAAGATCCCCTGGAGAAGGGAAAGGCTACCCACTCCAGTGTTCTGGCCTGGAGAATTCTGTGGGGGCGCAAAGTGTTGGACACCATTGAGCGACTTTCACTTTCCTCGCTCAAATATTATAAATCTAGGCAAGGTCGTTGATCTCTCTGAACTTCTCT
>SJYW01010160.1:166704-208361 GCA_006410735.1 Raphicerus campestris
AAAGTCCAGCAGTGTGAGGGCAGAGGGAGGTGCAGAGAACACTCAGGCACGAATTAGGGGGCAGATAGATGTCTCTGCATTGATTGTTCCTGGAAAATCATTACATCTACATTGGTGGTGTCTTCACCCTTATTTAGTGTGTGTGTTTCCCCAGCATCTTCTGCCACCAGATCCTTCAAGACAGACATTTGGATCCTGCCTGAAATGTGAGCACACTGCCCACCGCGCCTGCCCAAAGGGGTCTGAGATGATTCCCCAGGTCGAGAAGACACCTCTGTCCCCACTGCTTGTCTCTCAGTGGCTCAGGGTTCTTCTCAGCCTCCCTCTCTCCCCTCTTCTTTCCCTAGCTTTTCACCCTGGATCCCTCTGCCTTCCCACAAGATTTCTAAATGTCCCCATCCCTTTCGTCTTTCTCGTCTCCATCTTGTGCAGGCCTCTGCCCTGATCCTCTCTGGGCCCTCTGTTCTCAGTACCTGTTATCTTTCCCAGCTCCCTCACTGTCATAAGCTTCTTTCCCTGTGCTATCTTTTCTGTTCCTTCCTATTCCTGGATTCTCCCCTTGGTCTCTGGTCACCTTTATTTCATTTATTCACTCATTAAGGGATTCACGGGCTAGATGTCCATGTAGAGCCCACGATGGGTCATATACTCCAGCAGACGCTGGAGCACAGCAGAACTTAACTGGAAAAACAGTTACTGCTCGCCCATCAGCACTCCTTCAGCACTCACTTATCAGCACTCCATCTCCCCTCCATCTAGCTCAGGAGAGGAGTCTCCTTTGGTCCACATGGAATAATGATCCTCAGTCACAAAGACCTGAATCTGAGTGCTGGCCTGATTGCTCAGCTGGTAAAGAATCCGCCTACAATGCGGGAGACCCGGGTTCAATCCCTGGGTTGGGAAGATCCCCTGGAGAAGGGAAAGGCTACCCACTCCAGTGTTCTGGCCTGGAGAATTCTGTGGGGGCGCAAAGTGTTGGACACCATTGAGCGACTTTCACTTTCCTCGCTCAAATATTATAAATCTAGGCAAGGTCGTTGATCTCTCTGAACTTCTCTCAAGTCTGTGCATAAAGTACTTGGAATATTGGGGGTGCTAAATAAATCTAAGTCACCATTCTTTCCCTTCATCTCCACTCTAGTTCAATTTTGCAAAGACTAGCCCAGCACCTGCATTATGACAGACATTGCGCTAAACATCATCCATCAGACAATGTTACATTTTACTTTCCAGGATCTTACACCCTGGTGGAAAGGACAAATTGTGTGTAAATTATGCTATCATCCAAGTAGGATCTGTGCCCCCGATGGTCCAGGTCCTATATGTGGTCACAGTGAAGGGAGCCCAGTCCAGCCATGAAATATTTTCAAAAAGCAGTGGCAGTGACTTCCCTGGTCTTCCAGTGGAGAAGACTTCACCTTCCAATCCAGGGGGTGCAGGTTCAATCCCTGGTCAAGAAGCTAAGATTTCACATGCCTGTGGCCAAAACAACAACAACAAAAAAACCATAAAACAGAAGCAACACTATAACAAATTCTATAAAGATTCTAAAAGTTGTCCACATTAAAAAAAAAATCTTAAAAAGAAAGCAGTGACAAAGTTTCTTATTTCCTTTGAGGAACATTGTTGTCATTCAATCACTAAGTAGTGTCTGACTCTTTGCAACCCCATGGAATGCAGAACACCAAGCTTCCCTGTCCTTCACTATCACTTGGAGTTTTCTCAGACTCATGTCCATTGAGTCATTGATGCCATCCAACTGTCTCATCCTCTGTCGTCCCCTTCACCTCCTGCTCTCAGCCTTTCCCAACCAGTATCAGGGTCTTTTCCAATGAGTTGGCTCTTCCCATCAGGTGGCCAAAGTATTGGAGCTTCAGCTTCAGCACCAGTGAGGAACTTTGACCAGGACCCAATGTGTAATTCCCACCAGCCATTCCTAAATCTTCCTTGAACCCCTGTGCTTTCAGATTTTGCACCTGCTCCAGACTCTTCTCTCATGCCACCCCTCCTCCCATTCCCCAAATCTCCTTTAAGCTCCCAGGCCATCTAGCTTTTCCCTTCTCCTTCCCTTTATTCCCAAACTCATCGGTATGCATACTGCCTCAGCCTCTTTGACTGATATCTCTCCCCTTTCCTTTAGTCTCTCTTGTTAAGATTTTATCCGTTCTTCTTACCTGATGTTAACACTTACTTGTAATGAATCTTGCATGAGGACAAAGAACACATACATTAGTGACTCCAGTCCCTGGGATAATGATGATGCAATGCACGTGTTAATGATCATATCTAATAGTTAATAACTTCCCAGAATGTATCACCTTCACCTATACCATCCTTCAAGCTCACAGAACTCCTGCAAAGTAAATGTGGTGAACCGAGCCATAAACATTCACCTCTTCCTTTGCACAGAACTGAATGAACCCATTCAAACTCTAGAAGACTACCAAGGGAAAGACGGAAATGGATTCTTCTCATTCTGCCACTGGAGATGAACAAGGGAGCACGTGGCTTTAGCTGTCAAGGAAAAATTTTCCCCTAAGCAAGTAGGCATTGAAAGGAAAGCAGAAAATCACCATGAAATGAGCAAAAACTAATCACCCCATGCCCAGACTCACATTTCCTCTTGACTTCCTGTCCAGAAATGTGCTTATTTTTCAATTCACTTTAAGTCAGAACCCCAGGGATGTGATAACAGCAGTTAACTGTAAGCTTTGGAGTGATTTAAATTTCTTCTTGACAAAATGTGTATTTTTTATATTTCCAGCATGAAGCATGTGGGTTTAAAAAAAATAATAAAGCCAGGGAAAACATATTTGTAAGAAAGAAGCAATTTCTTTTCACAACTTGAAATTTGGAAGAACATCTGAGGGCGGGCTGTAGCTGACTTCATCTCAGCCGGTCACAGGGAACTGACATCACCGTTGACTTTGGAACACGTTCGAGGCTACAGAAAAGAAAGTATCTCCACCAAAGAATTCTGGGACTTAAAAATGACCACAGGCCATCATTTCCTTTGGAGTAAAGTCTGGAGAGAATTCACTCATCTTATAATCAAATTAGATGAGAGGGTGAAAGGCTGGCTGAGCAAAGTGTCCTCGTGGGATCTATTTACCAATGGTTCTGAGGAATAATTGAGCAAGTGCTTGGCCTGAAGTAAGAGCAACTATAAAAACACATGTTTGGTTCTATGACAACGCTCCTGAGTTAGAGAGGGGCTGTGACAGTCAGGAGACCTTCGGGTAATCCCTATGTCTTCTGGACTGATCTGAGGGTTGTTTAGTGCCCCAAGACTTTGGGATCCTGGAAGCATGAAGCAAGTCTGCTTTAAGAGCACTGCAGTGGGATGCCAGGTTTTCCTGGGATGCAGAGAACACCTAACAGCTTTGTGAAAGCTGCTAGTTACATCGGGGATGGATGACTTCTTTCATCAGCCATTGGCAGGTTTTAGCCATGGGATCCCAAGCAACAGAAAGATAAAACCACAACAAGTAAAGCAACTGAGGGCCCAGGCTTATAACATCTGGGTGACTCTGTCCCTCACCGCTGTCTCAGAACTGTTTGGAAATCCTGGTCATGGGAGAGACTGAAATTCCTGACTGGTGATCTCTTTTCACTCTGCAGCGAGGGAAATCCCAGGTGAAACTCAGGTTAAATATACAAACACACTTTGCCCAATTCAATAAAAATATTAGGCACCATCTAACTGTGAGTTTCACCTATGTGGTTGCATGTAGCAACAGTCCATTCATTCCCATGAGTGTCTCCTGCTTCCCATTGTAGGGGCATAAGGATCTTCCCAGATGGCTCAGTGGTAAAGAATCTGCTTGCTAATCCAGAGACGCGGGCTTGATCCCTGGATTGGGAAGATACCCTGGGTCAGGAAGATCCCCTGGAGGAGGAAATGGCAACCCACTCTAGTATTATTGCCTGGAAAAATCCCATGGACAGAGGAGCCTGGCAGGCTACCGTCCATAGTGTCACAAAGAGTCGGACATGACTGCGTGACTGAGCATGCATATACATAACATGATTTATTGATCTACTTTTCTATAATGGACATTTGAGGAGTGTATTAGGGTTCTCCAGAAAAAAAAAAAAACTGATAGGAAAGGGAGAGAAAGATAATTGATGGATAGATAGGAAGAGGAAATTTATTTACAGGAATCAGTTCACCTGATTATGGAGACCAAGAAGTCCCAGAATCTGCTGTTTGCAAGCTGGAAAGAACCAAGAAAGCAAGCCAGTGGTGTAATTCAGTTCAAATCTGGTGACCTGAGAATTAGGGGAGTGGAGGGAGTAAGCCCCCATTTGAGCCCCAAAGTCCAAAAATTGGATCAGGGAGCTGGTGCTTGCTGTAAGTCTCCCTGCAAGTCTGAACGCCCAAGAACTCAGAGTGCTCACGGTATCTTTCTTGTTCTACTGAGGCCTTCAACTAACTAATGAGACCCTCTCACACTGGTGAGGACCATCATTACCCAGTCTACCAGTTCAAATGCTGACATGGTTCAGAGACACCCTACAGACCCACCCAGAAGTAAGGCCAGTAGCTTCTTGGGCATCTCTCAGTCCAGTCAAATTGACACATGAAATTAATCATCAGAGGTGGCTTCCAGTTTGAAACCTGTCATAGTCAAGTTTCCTAGCAGCAAGAGACAAGAATTCTTGGACAAGCATTAATAATTTGTTAAGGGGTGCTCTTAGGAGAAACCAATAATGAGGTAAGGGAAGAAGTATGGGGAAAGCTCTGGGTCAGAGACAGAAGCTAAGCAAGAATGTGGGCTTAGGACCTAGAGTCTGATCCTGTGGGGAGCTCTGGAGCATAAATTGCACCCTGTACTGCACAGAAGTACTTTATCAGATAAATGACTTTCATTATGTTCTCCAACTGTGTGGCTTCTCTTTTCATTCTCTCAACATTGTCTTTCACAGAGCAAAGCCTTTCCATTTTAATTAAGTCCAACACATCCATTTTTCTTTCCTGATAAAGTTAACTTTTCAATTTTACAATAATGCTTGGTATTGAATCTGAAAGATCATCACTAAACCCAAGGTGATACAGATATTTTCCAATGGTTTCCTCTAGAAGTTTTATACTTTTGCATTTTTACATTTAGGTCCATCATCCCTTTCCAGTTAATTAGAAGCTTTTCTCTTAAACTCTTACATTTGGATCTAAAAACCTCATAGAATTGATTTTTCTTTGGGAGACAAAATAGGGGTCAGAATAGTTTTTTTTTTCCATGTGAACTTCAGTGGATGCAGCTATTTATTGAGAGTGTCCATTAGTCACTCCTCTGCACTGTCGCCTGTGTCATAAATGAAGAGTCCTTATTTGACTGGGTCTATTTCTGGACTCTCTTCAGGCCCACTGATATATTTGTCTGCCCTTGCCCCAAGGCCACACTGTCTTAATTAATGCAGCTTTATAAGAAGCATTTATATCGGGTAGCATAAATCCTTCAACTTTGTTCTTCTTTTTTAAGACCACCTTGCCTATTTTTTTTTTGTCTCTTTGTATTTCCATGTAAATGAGAGAATCAGCTTGAAATTGGCATTAAAAATGTTTTGAATTCTTACTAGAATAGCATGAAATCCATAGATCAACTATCGGTAATGCAACATTAGCTTAATGGTGTTAATTCTTTCAAACCTTGAACGTAAAACAGCTGACTCTTGAACAACATGGATTTGAACTGTGGGAGGCTACTTACATGTGGATTCTTCTTAATAAATATGTGTACAGTACTGCATGATCTGTAGTACTACTGTAGGACTATGTGGTATAGTACTATATCCATTGTATACATTGGCTATATGTTGTGTATATATTGGCTATAAGCACAGATGTAGAGCCATGGATATGGAGGGGCCACTGTAGTTATGCAAGGATTGTCACTGTGCAAGAGGTAGGCAGCCCTAGCTTCTGAGCTGTTTGAGGTCAAGTATATATTCCTCCATTCTTTGGGGTTTTCTTTCAGTTCAGTTTAGTCACTCATTCATTTCCAACTCTTTGTGACCCCATGGACTGCAGCATGCCAGGCTTCCTTGTCCATCACCAACTCCCAGAGTTTACTCAAACTCATGTCCATTGAGTCAATGATGCCATCCAACCATCTCATCCTCTGTCAACTTCTTCTTCTCCTGCCTTCAATCTTTCCCAACATCAGGGTCTTTTCAAATGACTCAGTTCTCTACATCAAGTGGCCAAAGTATTGGAGTTTCAGCTTCAACATCAGTCCTTCCTATGAACACCCAGGACTGATCTCCTTTAGGATGGACTGGTTTGATCCTCTTGCAGTCCAAGGGACTCTCAAGAGTCTTCTCCAACACCACAGTTCAAAAGTATCAATTCTTTAGCACTCAGCTTTTTTTATAGTCCAACTCTTACATTCCTACATGACTACTGGAAAAAACATAGCCTTGACTAGATGGAACTCTGCTTGACTAGATGGACATATGCTGTCTAGGTTGGTCATAACTTTCCTTTCAAGGAGTAAGCATCTTTTAATTTCATGGCTGCAGTCACCATCTGTAGAGATTTTGGACACCCCAAAATAAAGTCTCTCACTGTTTCCCCATCTATTTCCCACAAAGTGATGTGACCGGATGCCATGATCTTAGTTTTCTGGAAGTTGACCTTCAAGCCAACTTTTTCGCTCTCCTCTTTCACTTTCATCAAGAGGCTTTTTAGTTCCTCTTAGTTTTCTGCCATAAAGGTGGTGTCATCTGCATATCTGAAGTTACTGATGTTTCTCCCGGCAATCTTGATTCCAGTTTGTGCTTCCTCCAGCCCAGCATTTCTCATAATATATTCTGCATGTAAGTTAATAATCAGGATGACAATATAGAGCCTTGACATACTCCTTTTCCTAGTTGGAACCAGTCTGTTGTTCCATGTCCAGTTCTATCTGTTGCTTCCTGACCTGCATACAGATTTCTCAAGAGGCAGGTCTCATAGTCTGGTATTCCCATTTCTTTCAGAATTTTCCGCAGTTTGTTGTGATTCATACAGTCAAAGGCTTTGGCATAGTCAATAACGCAGAAATAGATGTTTTTCTGGAACTCTTTTGCTTCCCTGGTGGCTCAGATGGTAAAGTGTCTGTCTGCAATGTGGGAGATCTGGGTTTGATCCCTGGGTTGGGAAGATCTCCTGGAGAAGGAAATGGTAACCCACTCCAGTATTCTTGCCTGGAGAATCCCACAGATGCAGGAGCATGGTAGGCTACAGTCCATGGGGTCGCAAAGAGTTGGACACGACTGAGCGGCTTCACTTTTGCTTTTTCAATGATCCAGTGTATGTTGGCAATTTGATCTCTGGTTCCTCTGCCTTTTCTAAAACCAGATTGAGCATCTGGAAGTTCACAGTTCATGTATTGCTAAAGCCTGGCTTGGAGAATTTTGAGCATTACTTTACTAGCATGTGAGATGAGTGCAATTGTGCAATAGTTTGAGCATTCTTTGGCATTGCCTTTCTTTGGGATTGGAATGAAACCTGACCTTTTCCAGTCCTGTGGCCACTGCTGAGTTTTCCAAATTTGCTGCCATATTGAGTGCAGCACTTTCACAGCATCATCTTTTAGGTTTTGAAATAGGTCAGCTGGACTTCCATGACTTCCACTAGCTTTGTTCGTAGTGATGCTTCCTAAAGCCCACTTGATGTCACACTCCAGGATGTCTTGCTCTGAGTGAGTGATTGCACTATCATGATTATCTGGGTCCTGAAGATCTTTTTTGTACAGTTCTTCTGTGTATTTTTGCCACCTCTTCTTAATATCTTCTGCTCCTGTTAGGTCCATACCATCTCTGTCCTTTATTGAGCCCATCTTTGCATGAAATGTTCCCTTGGTATCTCTAATTTTCTTGAAGAGATCTCTAGTCTTTCCCATTCTGTTCTTTTCCTCTATGTCTGCGTTGATCATTGAGGANTTTGGCTCCATCCCTTCATTCTTTCTGGAGTTATTTCTCCACTGATCTCCAGTAGCATATTGAGTACCTACTGACCTGGAGAGTTCCTCTTTCAGTATCCTATCATTTTGCCTTCTCATAGTGTTCATGGGGAACAGTATGAACTCTATTATTTCCACATTGGTCCTTTAGTTGTCCTTACCTCATTTTACTGTTAGTGACAAAAGTAGTGCCCAAGATATGGTTCAGAGCATATATCACATACACAAGAAACCTCCCATCCTTACAAAATGTTGTCTGCATGATGTTGCCAAGGTTGAGCTATCAATAAAACCCCTGCCCCTTTATATATGGGCCTCCCTGGTGGCTCAGATGATAAAGAATCTGCCCACTTTGTGGGAGACCTGGGTTTGATGGCTGGGAAGATCCCCTGGAGGAGGGCATGGCCACCCACTCCAGTATTCTTTCCTGGAGAATCCCATGGACCGAGGAGCCTGGCGGACTATAGTCCATGGGGGTGCAAAGAGTTGGGCACAACTGAGGCGACTAAGCACAGCACAGTAGTACTTGCCTTGGGGCAATTAGGTTCATTATAAAGCAGTAAATCTCAAAGACCTCCCTGCACTGAATCGTCTCATTGCAGTAGCAATTGTTTACTAGCTTGAGACACCAGACCAGTGCACAAAGTATCTGGTAAGTTCAAAGACTAGGTAAGCATCAGAGATGGGTAAAGCAAAGTCAGATCTAGAATAGGCATCAATTCCAGTAAGGACAAATTCCTGCCTCATCCAAATGAATGCAGTTCATTTTCATTCACCAAGACTAGCTGAACTTTTCAAGGAATGGTTCCGTAAGTAGCCTCAGGGTTGGTTGTTGCTTCTGCACTGAGTGATGGAAGAAGTTGGACCAACCCAGGTGAAGAGAAGCCATGCTTTCAAGAATGATTCCTGTCCTGCTGCTGTGGACTTCTGTCCACAAGCCCATTAAGCACGCATATTGTTAGAAGAGGAGGCTGATTATTATTGTTCAGACCCTAGCCGTGTGATTACTAAGGGCGTTTTCCACACACAGTCATATTGGTGAATCTTTTCAAGAGACAAAATTCAAATCTTTGTTATTTTTGCAAGCAAGACACAGACTTGATTCGCTTATGCAAAAATAATTTACTGGAGACCTATGACGCAGCTTACTTAGTCGAAGGGGATGTCCAGATATCAGAAGATGTCTGACTGTGGGAACTGAGATGATAGTTAGGGTGGCTATATAATTCATCATTTCAACCATGACACTTTGGAGAGTGAAAGGGAGTGTTATTAATAATTATGTTGGGACAACTGGTATTCATCCCAGCATGTGGTCCCATGGGGATAGTCTCTCTGGACTTTACAATTAGGATGTTTTAGCTCCAGCTGTCTCTCATCTTTTTTGCCTCTCCACTTAAATTTCAAACTCTGGGGAGAGAGAGACAAATTGCAGAACTTGAGTCACATGGCCATGCCTGGGACAAGGGAGCATGGGAAAACTTGACTAATGGTCTCACCAGAACTTAGCCCAAGAGCAGAGAAGTATCCTAAAGAGAAGTTAAAAATCTCTTATCAAATTAAAAAAAAAAAAATTCCTAGGCAGGCAAAACAGCAAATGTCTACTCCCCCTAAAGAAACATATTAGGAATAATTAAGACCCCAAATGACATGTCTTCCTGTAGACAATGCTTGAAATTTCTGCTGTGCAGTGTCAGGCATTGAAAAGAACATGGTTGTTTGGAGCCAGGGGACCTGGATTGAAGCCTGACTCCATCACTTTTTAGCTGTTGTCACTTGATGCAAAGGCCTCTTTTTAGTCTCTGCCACTTTACTTCTAACACTGGGATCAGAATCCATGGAGGTGGAGGAAACAGAATGTTCTGAACAAGGAAGGAAATAATATATGCGAATGCCTACGGAAGGCTGGCTCGCTTAGATTCTCAGTGACTCATCCCTCCACCACCCCTACTTGATTCTTTTCTTTTAAAAAAAAAAAAAGAAAGAAAGAATAAGCTAGTGGTAAGTTGCTGTATAGCACAGGGCACACAGCCTGGTGCTCTGTAACAACCTAGAAGGGTAGGGGAGAAATAGGGGGGGTTGGAGGGAGGGGATATATGTATATTTGGGCTTCGCTGGTTGCTCAGATATTAAAGAATCTGTCTGCAATGTAGGAAACCAGTGTTTGATCCTGGCAAGAATCCCCAGTATTCTTGCCTGGAGAATCTCATGGACAGAGGAGCCTAGCGGGCTATGGTCCATGGAGTCTCAAAGAGTCAGACACAACTGAATGGCTAATGCTTTCACTTTTCATACAGCTGATTCATGCAGTTGTAGGACAGAAACCAACACAACACTGTAAAACAATTATCCTTCAATTAAAAAAAAATTAAAGCAAATAAAAAGAAAAATGTCAATGTTCCTGCAATCGGAATGGAATAGTTTGGTCTATGGAGATGAATGAAGCTGGGTTTTATTTCTGATGCCACCATTTACAGCTATAGGGCTTTGGATAAGTTTTGCAACTTTTCCAAGCATTAATTTCTTTAAAAGAGAGAAGAATATCCACTCCAGGGTGTTTTAGGAGGCTTAAATGGGATGTGAGTTTTCAAAGAGCCCGGCACCCTCACCAGCACCAGTGGGTACTCAATGAACACAGTAGAATTGGCATGTTCCGTTCCGGCTCATCAGAGCTGCTCAATGTTTCTGAGATAAACAAGAACCCCTGCAGCAAAATAAAATGTTCTCAAACTGCATAGCAAATAAATTTGTTAGGAAGTTCATGTGATAAGAAGGCATGAATAATTTCCAGGGTGCCCTCCAAGGTAGAATAGCAGTCTCTGGCGGTTCTGGAAGTCTGTCAAAATCGGCTTCCAGACGAAGCATGCATCTGAAGAAAGAAATTTCTCCTCTTTTTGGACAAAATTCCAGAATCTACTAGATTTGTTCCTCCCACTCTCATNCCAAATGACATGTCTTCCTGTAGACAATGCTTGAAATTTCTGCTGTGCAGTGTCAGGCATTGAAAAGAACATGGTTGTTTGGAGCCAGGGGACCTGGATTGAAGCCTGACTCCATCACTTTTTAGCTGTTGTCACTTGATGCAAAGGCCTCTTTTTAGTCTCTGCCACTTTACTTCTAACACTGGGATCAGAATCCATGGAGGTGGAGGAAACAGAATGTTCTGAACAAGGAAGGAAATAATATATGCGAATGCCTACGGAAGGCTGGCTCGCTTAGATTCTCAGTGACTCATCCCTCCACCACCCCTACTTGATTCTTTTCTTTTAAAAAAAAAAAAAGAAAGAAAGAATAAGCTAGTGGTAAGTTGCTGTATAGCACAGGGCACACAGCCTGGTGCTCTGTAACAACCTAGAAGGGTAGGGGAGAAATAGGGGGGGTTGGAGGGAGGGGATATATGTATATTTGGGCTTCGCTGGTTGCTCAGATATTAAAGAATCTGTCTGCAATGTAGGAAACCAGTGTTTGATCCTGGCAAGAATCCCCAGTATTCTTGCCTGGAGAATCTCATGGACAGAGGAGCCTAGCGGGCTATGGTCCATGGAGTCTCAAAGAGTCAGACACAACTGAATGGCTAATGCTTTCACTTTTCATACAGCTGATTCATGCAGTTGTAGGACAGAAACCAACACAACACTGTAAAACAATTATCCTTCAATTAAAAAAAAATTAAAGCAAATAAAAAGAAAAATGTCAATGTTCCTGCAATCGGAATGGAATAGTTTGGTCTATGGAGATGAATGAAGCTGGGTTTTATTTCTGATGCCACCATTTACAGCTATAGGGCTTTGGATAAGTTTTGCAACTTTTCCAAGCATTAATTTCTTTAAAAGAGAGAAGAATATCCACTCCAGGGTGTTTTAGGAGGCTTAAATGGGATGTGAGTTTTCAAAGAGCCCGGCACCCTCACCAGCACCAGTGGGTACTCAATGAACACAGTAGAATTGGCATGTTCCGTTCCGGCTCATCAGAGCTGCTCAATGTTTCTGAGATAAACAAGAACCCCTGCAGCAAAATAAAATGTTCTCAAACTGCATAGCAAATAAATTTGTTAGGAAGTTCATGTGATAAGAAGGCATGAATAATTTCCAGGGTGCCCTCCAAGGTAGAATAGCAGTCTCTGGCGGTTCTGGAAGTCTGTCAAAATCGGCTTCCAGACGAAGCATGCATCTGAAGAAAGAAATTTCTCCTCTTTTTGGACAAAATTCCAGAATCTACTAGATTTGTTCCTCCCACTCTCATTTTACTCCAGTTGTCACTGTTAACTGTGGAGCTTGGGGAACAAAAAGCAAACTTAGAAAGTGGAACTGGAAAAGCAGTGTGAGTTTTATTTCCACATCTTCCATTTTGTACTTGAATTTAGAANAGTCTGTCAAAATCGGCTTCCAGATGAAGCATGCATCTGAAGAAAGAAATTTCTCCTCTTTTTGGACAAAAGTCCAGAATCCACTAGATTTGTTCCTCCCACTCTCATTTTACTCCAGTTGTCACTGTTAACTATGGAGCTTGGGGAACAAAAGCAAACTTAGAAAGTGGAACTGGAAAAGCAGTGTGAGTTTTATTTCCACATCTTCCATTTTGTACTTGAATTTAGAAAATAATTACCTATCTCTAATATCAATTCTTGCATTTGCAAGAGAAAACAGGGCTTCGCAGTGTTGGCAAGTACCATGGGGCCATACCTCTCCACCACCCCAGTCCATGTTACATCACGAATGCAGCTGGACACTGTTCTGCTGAGCCCAGAGGGGCTTCAAAACCTGACTCTAGGGGCCGCTGCAAGTCAGTCCACATGAGTCTTGAAATAAATTATGTTTACAGTAGTGAACATGATTTTTTTGTTAGTCACTTTGTCGTGTCCAACTCTTCATGAACCCACGGACTGTGGCCTACCAGGCACCTCTGTCCATGGGATTTCCCAGACAAGAACACTAGAGTGGGTTGCCATTTCCTTCTCCAAGGGATCTTCCCCACCCAAGGATCAAACCTGGTCTCCTGCATTGCAGGCAGGTTCTTTACTGACCGAGCCACCAGGGAAGCCCTGTAGCAGTGATTAAGACAGTTAAGGCTGTTTCAGGGTTTACTGTGTGCTTTATATACTATACTCACAACAGTACTAACTCTTATTATTCCTACTTTATAGGTGGGAAAACAGTAAGACAAAGTGATTCTGAAAAAGGCATTGATATGAAAGCCTTTCTTCTCTCTTCTTAGTCTTGACTCAGAGCAAAAAGGAGGGCATTCCTGCTGTGAAGGTTTCTGCCTTCTCAGAAAAGCCTTAGAAAATATGCTTCTGCCTTCATCTTCCTCTCTAGGGTCATGTGTCTTTGTCTGGTAGAGAGGAGACTTTTGGCCTCTATTTGGCCACGCAGCATGGAAAATCTTAGCTCTTGGACCAGGGATCAAACCCCGCCCCTTAATTGGAAGTGTGGAGTCTTGTCCATTGGACCTCAAGGGAAGTGACCAGAGCTAGGTTTTAAAGCCAGGTTTTCAACTCTAAAATGCATAGAATGGGAGGGGAAAAAAAAAAAAAAAGGAGCTTACCAGACCCTCAGAGAGGGGTCAGCAGGGTGGACAGGAAAACATGCTGGTCTAGGGGTTAACAGGCAGAAAGTGGTGTCCTGACTCAGCAGCTGACTTCAGCAAGTCACTCAGCCCTCCCAGCCTCCTCTCTACCCATTTCTGTTTGTTTAAAATGTTGACATTGACCCTTGGCCTTCCTTTGTGCCATGAGGACACAGCTGACTCTGTGCAGAGGCAGGAGGTGATGTCAGCAGCCTCTATCATCGTTCCCATCCCTGGGCTGCTGCTCCTTCGTTATTCATCCACCCTCCCCTCCATCTCGCTCTCCGTCCCCACCCCCTCCACCCAGGCTGGTGGCACCTTCTAACAGGTCTGAAACAGGGCAGGATGGGGACACGGAGAAAGCAAGATGCAAGAGTCCCTGAGAGGCCTTGTGGCAAGGGCTCCTTTCCTGGCTGCTAAAGGTTTTTAGGGGGAGATGGGTGCACAGGGGTAGGCTAAAGATCAGGACACTGGCCAAGCAAACTGCGGGCTGGGCCTGGCAGGCACCTGGCAAAGCTCAGTGAGGAAGACTCCTGACCGGGACTGCAGGGTCCCCAGGCTCAGAGGATTACCTTAGGAATCCAGTTACTAGATCCAGGGAGAAAGGTGGCTCCAAGACCCCACCTGTCCTTGTCCCCAGAGCTCTGAGCTAGGGAGGCTGAGCCTTTAGAAGGCAGAGGGTCTGGGAACAGAATGCAGGCAGGTGCACACGGACACAGCTGACCAGCAGGGCTGCCCACGCAGCCTTCGATTTGCTCAGAAGCCTCCCCTGCCTTGCTTGCCTGAAGTTTGCAAATGGTCAGAGCCAATGGAGGCCATCACAAGTCTTCGATTCTCTCCTGCCCACATTCACAGGACAGGATCTGGTCTATCTGTCTGGATAAGTGTGGACCCTGAATGATGTTCAAACCTGTCTCCTCATGTCTACATTTTGGGTCAAATTTCATAGGGGGTGTAACTTAGGAACTGCTCTTGAGTTCCTCTGGAAAAGATTTTACTTCCAACCTGACTAAGGCAGCTGATGGGCTTTCAGTGCTAGAAAACACCAAGGAGGAACCAGTCTCCTCCAGGAAGATGACGGCAGGCCCACCTTCCCACATTCAGTGAAAGTGAAAGCTGCCCAGTCGTGTCTGACTCTTTGTGACCCCATGGACTACACAGTCCGTGGCATTCTCCAGGCCAGAACACTGGAGTGGGTAGCCTTTCCCTTCTCCAGGGGAATCTTACCAACCCAGGGATCGAACTCAGGTCTCCCGCATTGCAGGCGGATTCTTTACCAGCTAAGCCCCAAAGGAAACCCATTCAGAGGCCTCCACTAACTCACAAATGATAACCTCTCCATGGAGATATGTAAGAGTCCTCTTTTTATTTTCTGGACAGACCTTTCCAATAGAGTCACATCAGGTCAAGTTATTCCCAGCTACCTATTCATTCTGAAGTGATGTCCAATCTCCTCATCTTGGCTTAAAAGACATAAAATCATAATCTAACCCCAGGTACCCTACAGTTTTTGCCCACTTTTGCACATAGCACTCTCCACAGGCCCAGGTACACTGAAGTCATGTCTGTTCAGTGGACCTGCTGGATCTTTTTATGGTTTTCTGCTTTTGTGTGTTCTTTAATTCCACACATATTTATTAAGCATCTCAGATGTACCACGCTATGCTCCAGACCTAGGGAAGAGAGAAAAGGACATTCAGATTTCCTAATTCAGAAAGAGAAACAGACATCAAACTAACAAACAAATAAGTACACAAACAGTGGCGGTGGCGGTGGTTTAGTCACGAAGTTGTGTCCAACTCTTGTGACCCCTGTGGACTGTAACCCACCAGGCTCCTCTGTCCATGGGATTCTCCAGGCAAGAATACTGGAGTAGGTTGCCATTTACTTCTCCAAGGTATCGTCCCAAACCAGGAATGGAATCTGGTTCTCCTGCACTGCAGGCAGATTCTTTACTGAGCTATGAGGGAAGCCCATACAAACAGTGTCAGTGATAAATACTCCTGGGAGAGTTAATGCCAGATAAAGGGATAGGAAGTGATAGAGGCCACAATTTTAAAGCAGGTAAGAAAAGTAACTTAATAGAAGATGTCCAAGCAGAGACTTGAATGAAAGGAAGGAATCAGCCATGAAAATATCAGAAGAAGAAGGGGGTCACTCCCAGGTGGAGTGGCCACAGTGGAACATTGGTGCACGAGGTTAAGAAATTCCCTCCTCTTACCTAGGTTACATTGAAGCGGAGGAGACAGACACTACAGAACTAATCCTGTACTGCCTGGACCCTGCTCTGGATTGCCTGTGACAATCACTCAAATAAGAGAGAGAAGCATGGTGTGATGTCTATTATTGCCTATGTGTGTTGGATCAGTTCTCCTAATCATCCAGCTCCAGTTTCTTGGGTCTTTTCATTGCTCCATCTGAGAAGGATAACCTACTGGAGAAGGCAACCCACTCCAGTATCCTTGCCTGGAGGATCCCATGGACAGAGGAGCCTGGTGGACTGCAGTCCATGGAGTTGCAAAGAGTCAGGCACGACTGAGTGACTAACACTCATTGCTCCACATCTCTCAGATCTCAGAAGGATGGAATTGTGGTGGTCCTAGAATAGGACATCCTCTGTCCATGTCTTCTTGGGGTCCCATAATACCCTAGTGCCTGGTCCTGCCACATATCTACTGTAGGACTCTCTGGGAACAGATTAAGGTATTTTAATTTTAAAGAGTGGCTTTGATAAAAAGTCTCCCCATCCAACATTTTTAATTTGGTACCCTTATGCTTAAACATTTCTTGTGACAGGAGAGTTCATTCCCCCACCCACACAGCCAGTAAGCTCCTGCCCATTTTGAGCAGTTCAACTCATTAGAAATCAGTCCTTTATTGCAGAACACAAACCTAACTCCTAATGATTCGGCAGTTCCAATTAAAGCTGTACAGTGGATGCCTGTGGCCCTTGGAGATATTCTGCTTTATTGCCTGGAGGTTTAATGTTTAACATGGATTATCAATAATAGAAATAGATTTCACTTATCTGCCTTCTTTTGAAAAATCAGAAGACCTGTCAACAGAGGGTTGGTTTTTACTTCCCTGGTGGCTCATATGGTAAAAAATTTGCCTGCACTGCAGGAGATCCAGATTCTATCCCTGGGTTGGGAAGACCCCCTGGAGAAACGGCAACCCACTCCAATATTCTTGCCTGGAGAATCCCATGGAGAGAGGAATCTGGCAGGCAGGTTACAGCCCATAGAGTTGCAAAGAGTCGGACACGACAGCAACTAGCACACTTTGCCCTTTAGCAATTGTCGTCTGGTTTTAGTTGCACTCTGAGTGAGCCCCAACACCTCATTCACCTCACTCATTCTCATCATGCTCCNAGCCCATAGAGTTGCAAAGAGTCGGACACGACAGCAACTAGCACACTTTGCCCTTTAGCAATTGTCGTCTGGTTTTAGTTGCACTCTGAGTGAGCCCCAACACCTCATTCACCTCACTCATTCTCATCATGCTCCCAACCTCCGTAGAGGTTGAACTGAAGACCTTGCTTTCCTGCCTCTGCTTCTGGGAAGGTTAACAGTCCTCCATTATCCTCTATCTGACAACCGACCCTGCTCTGGATCCACGGACCATCGCTCTCTTGAGTTTTTCAAGCCCAACATCTTTGCGGTGTTCAGCTCCCTGGCAAGATCAGGCTTCCAAACTCTTTGCCATATTGGTTTCTCCTCTAGATTCTTCAGTTTGTTAAGATTCCCCCTCCCACCCCCAGCCGAGAAGCAGCGTTCACCTGTTGGGTGGCCAGTACAGCTGATGCACGCTGAATTTTTCAGGTTTGTTTCCTTCTTGGAAACTCTGGGTTTGTACTTGTTCAGATTTCTCCAAGTCCTCCCACCACTGCTCTTGTTTCATTTGATTCAATGTACCTTTGACATTTTAATTTTACCCTCCTTTCATTTGTCTGCCACCTGCCCAATTCTCCCACGCATCATTCAAGATTTTATTAAGAGATTATTGCTTACCTATGAAATAAATCTCCTCAGATCTCAGTAGCTGCCAGTTCAGGTTCACTTAATAATGTCCTCCTTGATCTTTTGCAAACAGTTTCACACTTGATTAAGAATCTTGGTAAATCTTTCCAACATACACACATGCATATGCACTTACCCACACACTAATACGCAGCAGGATAATGTATTGATTCTTGTGACTTTCTGCTAAAAACTGTATCTTGATTGGGAAGGAGCGTTTCATAAGTGACCTAGGAATGCAATGACCTGAGAATTGACTGCCAAAGTTAACCTAGGAAGGTAACAGAAGTAAAGCTGCCATCTTTTCAGAGTAGACATTGCCAACTCAGACAGTTTAATTGNTCTGCAACAGCAAGGCTGGCTCTCTTGTGTACTGGGAATAAGCCTAAATGGATGTGAACAGGGGCCAGTGACCATTAATCATGATGAAAAGGAGCCCAAGTCACAAACTCCAGTTGAGTTCATCTTCCCTGCAACTCAAGTCATTCCCTCCTCTTATTTCATCTAGCAGCCCTGTATTCAAAGTCTGCAATCAACTTGGGCCTTAAGTAGCTGCAGGAACCCTAGCAGGTTTGATTACATCCACTTCACCTTCACACTCCAGATCCAACAACGAAAATGTGTGAAGAGAGATGCCTCGTTTTCATATTAATGCATATTTAAAGGATCATAAAGGGACACTTCGACTTAAGCAATGGACAAAGGTGATAAAACTCTTTTTGAGAATCTTAATGAACTCATTTAAGCTTTGAAAGAGGATCAACTGATTGAAAAATTTTGATGTCTCTGTATTAAGGTAAGACACAATAGTTTCTTTTTTTGAAAAAAGAGAAAAGTGGTCATCACGCAAATTAAGAACTGGGTTGTATTTACTTTTCACTGTGATGAAATATACAAAACATTGATTATTTTAAATATTTTAAGTAACACAGCTCAGTGACATTAAGTACATTCACGTTGTTGTGTACTGTCCATCTCCAGCATTTTTTTCATCTTCCTAAACTGAAACTTTGTATATTAAGTGACAGCTCCCCCTTCTCCCTTGGCTACTTTCAAACTCTGGCAATCACTACTCTGCTTTTCATCTCTATGAGTTTGACTACTCTGCGTGCCTCACGGAAGTGGAATCATACAGTGTTTGTCCTTTGGGGGCTGGCTTATTTCAATTAGCATCATATTCCCAAGGGTTACCTATGCTGTCACATGTAATCAGAATTTTCTTTCTTTTNGCGTGCCTCATGGAAGTGATCATACAGTATTTGTCCTTTGGGGGCTGGCTTATTTCAATTAGCATCGTATTCCCAAGGGTTACCTATGCTGTCGCATGTAATTAGAATTTTCTTTCTTTTTAGGTAGAATAACGTTAAAACACCTTCAGCTTTTGCTTATCTGGGAATGGTTTAATTTCTCTTTCACCTTTGAAGGACAATTTTGCTGGATATACCATTCTAGGTTGCTGACAAGTCTTTTTCTTTTTTCACATTACAGTCCTTGTCACATTAAATTAAATTATTTTANCCTATGCTGTCACATGTAATCAGAATTTTCTTTCTTTTTAGGTAGAATAACGTTAAAACACCTTCAGCTTTTGCTTATCTGGAATGGTTTAATTTCTCTTTCACCTTTGAAGGACAATTTTGCTGGATATACCATTCTAGGTTGTTGACAAGTCTTTTTCTTTTTTCACATTACAGTCCTTGTCACATTAAATTAAATTATTTTAAATTCTAAGTTTGATCATTCCCAACTCCCTGCCATATCTTAGTCGAGTTCTGATGCTTGATTTGTCTCTTCACACTCCATTTTGGCTTTTCAGTATGCCATATATATATATATGACAGAATGGTGACATCTCAGCCGAGGTCTAATAGGCGAGTAGGAAAAAGTGGGGTGGGGTAGGCATTCTACATGGAGGTTGCAAAATGTAACATCTAAATCATTTGTTANGTCTCTTCACACTCCATTTTGGCCTTTCAGTATGCCATATATATATATGACAGAATGGTGACATCTCAGCCGAGGTCTAATAGGTGAGTAGGAAAAAGTGGGGTGGGGTAGGCATTCTACATGGAGGCTGCAAAATGTAACATCTAAATCATTTGTTATTATTAACAAATGTTACTGTTATTATCTCATTCAGTGTCGTAGGCTATAGGATTAGTGAGACCCAGGTTCAAATCATTTTTGTCACCTTTAGTTATGTGACCTTGGATAAGTCATCTGATCTTCCTGAGTCTCTATCTTGTTCTCTGCATCACAAGGATACACATATATAACTTCTAAGAATGCTGTTAGAGGATAAGTTGATAGAACATGGAACCCTGCCCTGTGACATTTAAAGGGGCTACAACAGATATCTCTTCCTATTCTTTTCAACCAGTTGAATGTTTCTCATCTTATGGATTCCAAAGTCTTCTTGGACACCCACTAACTTCCATCAATTAACATCTTCTAAAAGTATGAGATGCTGAACAAATACTCCATGTGATTCAGTTCAGTTTAGTCACTCAGTCGTGTCCAACTCTTTGCGACCCCCATGGACTGCAGCACGCCAGGCTTCNATTGGATAAGCTGATAAGGATAAGTTGATAGAACATGGAACCCTGCCCTGTGACATTTAAAGGGGCTACAACAGATATTTCTTTCTATTCTTTTCAACCAGTTGAATGTTTCTCATCTTGTGGATTCCAAAGTCTTCTTGGACACCCAATAACTTCCATCAATTAACATCTTCTAAAAGTATGAGATGCTGAACAAATATTCCATGTGATTCAGTTCAGTTTAGTCACTCAGTCGTGTCCAACTCTTTGCGACCCCCATGGACTGCAGCACGCCAGGCTTCCCTATCCAACAACCAACTGGCAGGCCATGTTGTGAATTCCTCCTGAGCCACTATATGGCAGAGCATGCTGTTGTTTCTAGGAAAACTCATAATACAAATTCGTAAGATAGTAAAGGTTTGTTTGTTGTTGTTGTTTAGTCACTAAATCATATCAGATTCTTTTGCAGCCCCATGGACTGTAGCCCACCAGGCTCCTCTGCCCTTGGGATGTCCCAGGCAAGAATACTGGAGTGGGTTGCCATTTCGTTCTCCAGGGGATCTTCCAGACCCAGAAATTGAACACAAGTCTCCTGTATTGGCAGGCAGATTCTTTACCACCAAGCCACCAGGGAAGCCCAAGAAGGCATGTTACAAATTACTAAGTAACGGTGTCAATTCCAGACTTTTAACTTGAACTCTGCACAATACCCACACCTCAACCGACATTTGGACTTTTCTTGAAAATGCATTGTTTAGATCACAAAGAAAAAATAACTTTAAAATATTTTTGATTCAACATTTCAAGAGGATGGCTAGACCCCTTCCAGATGGAGTTGGAATCTAGGCTTTCCCTCAGTTCCCTTTCGGTCCATGGGTAAATTGTAGTATGCCTGACACAAAATCATCTGTCATGTACTCTTATGCAAATGATAATTTTCTCCTGAAAACTATTTTCTTAGTAATGGTAAATCTTCAACTACTGTTGACAGATTCAATTTTTGGAAAGCAAAAAAAAAATATAGAACACCTATGGAAATATAATTCAGCTCAGCCAATGTTATTGAGCGGTTACTACCTGTCATTTGCTTGTTTGCTCTCAGATTCACCAAACACATCTGACTGTCTGAGTCAAGCTCAGGCAATGAGGCAAGTTAGGAGATAGAAGTGTCTCGGGTAGGGGGTAGACATACTAGAATGACCAGGAATTCACCAGGGCTGATGGAACGGTGACAGGGTTGGTGAAAACATTTCTGGGTTGGGTGGGAAAGCGTGATTCAACTCTTGCCAGGTACTCTCTAGCTACTCTTTCTCCCTGTCTGTGTCTGAGCTTTCCAATCTAGTGAAGTGGCTTTGTGTACATTGTGTGTGTGTGTGTGTGTGTGTGTGTGTGTGTGTGTGTGTGTGTGTGAGTCAGTGGTGTCTGACTCATTGTGATCCCATGGACTGTAGCCCACAAGACTCCTGTCCATGGACTTCTCTAGGCAAGAATACTGGAGTGGGTTGCCATGCCCTTCTCCAGGGGATCTTCCTGACCCAGGGATCAAACCTGGGTCTCCTGAAGTGCCGGCAGATTCTTTACCATCTGAGCCACCAGTGGACTCCAGGTGTCCTCTGTGGCTGGACAGCATCTGCACCACATGCATATCCACACACCTGAGCCCACTCCCCACCCTCAGACCTATTGAATAGACAGGTCTTGGTTGGGTCCCACTGGGTTGTGCTTTAACAAGCTCCCAGTACTTCTGAAGTTTGAGATCCACTGGTCTGGATGACTCAAAGTCTTATCTTGTTCTACAGGTCTATCATGGAGCCACTCTTGGCATTGGAAGTGGAAAATAAAGAAAGAAATTTCCCAGAAAAGGAGAATTGTTCATAGTTATGAAAAGCTCTCCATGTGGGTACCATGGATCTCTCTACTTTATGTGGGTCAAATGACTTTTCCCTTTGAAAACTCCTAAGTTTGACATCACACTCTCTGTATTTTTCCTTCTGATTTGCACACTTTTGGGTCTTGGACCTCACCCAAAGACTTGGCATTTTTTGATCACTGCTCAGATTTTGATTTTCCCAAGTTTTTTGGCCTTTGATGTCTCTCCAGTTCAGCAACCAGCTTCGGGCAGCGGGCTTGGCGGCAGACGGCGTTGGCTTTAGGTCTGCTTCACTCATCTCTATCACGGGGCCCAGGTTGAAGGGGTAGGGGCTCTCCTGGGCTTGCGCTTTTCAAAGTAAATCCCTGAGGGCTGTGAGCCCAGCCAAACTGTGCCGGCACTTTAACTAGTACCTGCATTATCTGCTCTTATTCAATATGTTCACTTCCTTCCTATTTTCCAAGCAGAAGTCAGTTGAGAAGAAAAGTATAATCTATTCCAAAGAGAGGGAGAGGGAGTAAAATGTGCTGAAAAATAATCTGATGAAAGATGTAACAGTGTAGAATTATCACTGTCACAGCCCTTGGTGTGAGGGTCTCACTTTCCTTCCAGGAATACTACTGGCCTCATTCTCCTCCTACACTGAAGAAAAGAGTTCAGTGACTTTTCCTCCTTCCCAGACTCTGCATTTCTTTGATTTTTCTGTACTCCCCAACCTCCCTCAAGCACAATGTGACATGAATTCTGGAGAGAATTCCAGGTAAAACCTGCTCTCAGACTGTTGCAGAGAAGACAGATAGTGACCCCTACGTCATCATACCCCCTAAGTCACACTGAGCTGATCATCAGCCTGCCCATTTCTCTCCCGCACTATAAAACGTAAACATCATACAAGTGTAGGAATCCAAACTCAGAAGGGAACTGTTCCTTCTAAATCTTTGTACTTTAATAGCAGTAGATGACTCCTAATACCTCCCATAGCTGGTATATGAACATCAGAGGGGGTTTTTTTTTGTTTTTTTTTGTTGTTGTTGTTTTTTCACATGAATGGATGTAAGCTGCACTGACCCATTCCTCTAGGGAGATCTACCTTTTACTGAATTAACTTTAGCTGCACAGTTGGGAAAGGATGGACATTGAATCAAAGTCTTCCCAGGAGCCAGTTATCCTCAGTTTCATCTTTATAGATTTCTTAGTAACTCCTATTTCAGCGGGCTAATCAAGAATAGAAGCCAACTGGAGCAGAAGTGTCTAAGTGTCACCCCAATACTTGCCTTTACTTCCTTTCCTAACCTCTTCCAGAAACACCCTATTAGATGCACTCAGTTAAAAAAAATGTTTAATTAGATATGTAGGCATCTGCATGATCTGTTCAACTTGCCACATGAAATTAACCATCACACAGCTCGAGATTCTATTTGACCCCCACCCCCATTCTCCTGCAGTTAGCTCCGGCCCACTGGGACGAGGAGTTGAAATAAAGCAGCAACTTTCTCTTTCTCTTTCCCCATCTGCTGGTCACAGGGGACAGCGTGGTGAAAACTGGAGTGGCCATCATGGGCCCAGAAATGGAAACTGTTGAGATGGCAGAACAAGAAATTAAAAAGAACCCAGGTCCCCAGGACCACCAAGCTGTTTTAGCAACTCTACACTGCTCACGCTCAGACTGTTGTAGAAGATAAAAGTAAACATCTCTGTAATGTAAACCACATTTATTCTATTCTTTCTCTCTTACTGAAGCCAGAACATGTGTCTTAAAAAAAATATACCAATCTCTGTGTCTCTTTATTGAGACACAAACACTTTATACTCTTAAGTATGAGCACTGGCTCTTTCATTCAACATTCCATGAAAAAATGTTCACTGAACAGCAAACGCATACAAGGCATTAACCTATGTGCTCAAGAGACAAGTGTGCTGACGTTACTTTGTCTCCTGATTTTCCTGCTACCATGCTGCCTGGGCTTTAGCCATGCCCTGTGTGTGTGCCATCTCTTCAGCCATGTCTGACTCTTTTGTGACCCCATGGACTGCAGTCCACCAGGCTCCTTNTCCTGATTTTCCTGCTACCATGCTGCCTGGGCTTTAGCCATGCCCTGTGTGTGTGCCATCTCTTCAGCCATGTCTGACTCTTTTGCGACCCCATGGACTGCAGTCCACCAGGCTCCTCTGTCTATGAGATTCTCCAGGCAAGAATACTAGAGTGGGTTGCCATGTCCTCCTCCAGGGGAACTTCCCGACCCAGGGATTGAACCTGCATCTCTTACAACTCCTGCATTGGTAGAAGGGTTCTTGACCACTAAGGGAAGCCACCTGGGAAGCCCTCTCCAAACACGTTCATGTCTTTATGTCTTAGTATACACTCTCCCNCTTTGTGACCCCATGGACTGCAGTCCACCAGGCTCCTTTGTCTGTGAGATTCTCCAGGCAAGAATGCTAGAGTGGATTGCCATGTCCTCCTCCAGGGGAACTTCCCGACCCAGGGATTGAACCTGCATCTCTTACAACTCCTGCATTGGCAGAAGGGTTCTTGACCACTAAGGGAAGCCACCTGGGAAGCCCTCTCCAAACACGTTCATGTCTTTATGTCTTAGTATACACTCTCCCATCAGCCTGAAATGCCTCCCTTCCCCTTTTTAGCCCAAAGGCTCTTACCTGCAAAAGGAAAATCAAAATGGGATCAGCATTGCTAAGAGAACTGTCTAAAACAGAGCTGAGAAGACATGGAGGATGTGTGACTTACACACATCTCAGTCAGGAAGGAATCTAGACTTGGATTACTTAACAGGCATCCAGAACGTGTGTACGATGTTCCAGAAACTTGAGACACTTATGGGACCTTACAGTAAATAACTCGTGACAATATGATTCTTGCCAGATGATTTAACAATCTTGAGTTTTTGCCTTTATAAGTCCCTGACTCTCTTCCCAGAATACCCTTATGGTCTTATTCTGATTAGCGTCTTTCAAACTGCAGTTCCTAAGACCCCAAATAAAGTTCTGGGTTCTCTGCAGCCAACAGACTGATGATTATTGACCATAACTCATCTGAGCCTCGGTTTCCTCATCTGAAAAGTGATCGCAAGTAGCTGCTATACGTAAAGCCCACAGACCTGTCCTTGGCCACAGTAGGTCTTCAGTAGGAACTGGTGCGGGTTCCTGTTCCCGGCCATGCTGCCCCCTTAGTGGAGGAAGTCTCTATTTGCAGTTTTGGAAAGCTGGGATCTCATATGATTGTTTTTCCAGGTGAAGCCTCCAAGCTCACGGATGACTTTCCACTACCTCCTTTCACAGTGAAGTGACAATGGTTCTTCTCATTGCTTTGTTTTTCCTCTTTATAAAGTAACCAAGATAACAAACCTCATGCAATCTTGACTCTGCAATACATTTCCATACTAATTAATAGCAGTCTCAATGGGGCAAGTTTTCTCGGAAAATAAATTACATATATTCAGGTGTCTGGTTTTTACCGCCATTAAACTTAACTACCCTGTTTGTGTCTCTTTATTGCTCTTTTTTTTTTTTTTTAATAAAGACCATAAAAAAGAAGCTACAATACTACAGCCAGGGGCCAGGAGGAAGCTGCCTTTCATATTTCTAATAGCTTCAAATAAAATATGTTCAAGCATTCCCTGCCATCTGGCTGCAAAAGGTTGTTTAGAGGGTCCCTCCTCCTCCACCTTCTAAGCATCAATTCTACTTTCCAATTCCTCGGCTAGATTAAATTTATGAACTGCTCAACCCTTGGGTGATAAATGTGTTGATTGTGACCATTTCCTCTTTCCAGTTTCCAATTAACATGATTGGTATGGAATCTACAGAGACAGCTTAGGTCTTGAAACTTGCATCTTGCGGCTCAGGAGCTGAGTCAGCACAGATTTCAGCATCCCTTCCCCCTCTTCTGTTGTTTCTCTACTCGCATACCTTCGGAATATTTAACAATAGCTCAATATAATTTCCATCCATTTGGAAGAAAACCCTGGATTTAAAATCTTCAGCAGCAACCGGTAATTTTTCTTTAAAAATTTCCATGGAGTACAAGTAATTTTGTATAACATTTTCATACTATGGGCAGCTTCATATTTGCATAGGAAAATAGGCTGAGTTTCTAATCAGGCAGTATTACAAGTGATTGCGATGCTTTTTTATAAATGCAAAGCGACAGGAAAGGTAGAGAGTAATAAAGAAATGGAATGGCTCCAGGGTGTTCACGAAAACCTGATTGCCTTTAACATCTGCGTTATTCTAACAGCCCACTTCCAAATCCCAAGACGAGAGTGGAAGATCTAAACAGAGGCTCTCACTCCTTCTCCTCCTCCTTCTCCTCTCCATCATTGTCAGCTTCCAACATCTCTTGCCCACCACTGTCATCATCTCAACATCTGTGGGCAGTTGGGCAGTGGAAGGAATCCAGATACCCACTGAGGGGGGCCAAGCTTGCCTCTATTCTTGTCTCTGCTGTTTATAACCTTATTATTTTAGGTGGAAATACTTCTATCCTTTCAGTTCCAACATCTACAAAGACAGAAAAAAAACATGGTTACCCACCTCCTCCAGGCATGTTATGGAATAATACCAGTAAAATACCTGGCACAAAGCTGGTATACATGCTGTTATCCAACAACGTAGAAGCTCATTGCTGAGACTCTAGATTCTGAATCCCTGAGTTCAAATCCCAGCTTCACTTCTTCCTGGCCTTAGAAAACTTAGTTCCCTCTATAAAAAAATGGAATAGTCATTGCAAAATATCTTTTCTTATTGTGAGATAAAATGACATAAAATGTGCCGGGGGTTTCAACCGTGCAGTATGATGTGAATATAATTATCATCTAAGATGTTTATCAATAGCCGACTATCGCTTCCTTCAGCCAGCATTTGCAGAGCATCTGCTGTGTGTCAAGCACTCTTGTAAGTATTAACCATGGCCCGAAGATGAATGAGAGAGTTCTGATTCAGCTCAGCCTCGCACTCATAAAGGAACCTTCCCTGTGCTTACTCTCTGGCCAGATTAAACTCCGTATCATGAGCTCTCAGTAAAACTGGTATCTCTTCTTTCAGTTCAGTGCTTGTCACTGTTAGACGCTCCTACCGTGTGAGCTAATTCAATTCCTCTTCCCTCTGCTAAAGCATATACACACCATGACAACAGGAATTGGGTCTGTTTTGGCTCAATCACTAATGTTTACTGCAGGGCTTGGGCAAATGCCAAGAGCTCAATCAATGTTTAATAAATGTGAAATGGAGACAGGGTCTCCTCTTTTGAGGGCCTTGCATTTTGGCAAATTCTATGATAAAGTTACACGGCTACTAAAAACTACCGAAATTCAGATGGTGGAAATTCCACCCTGGGGATCGAGGAGATGTTTCTAGATTCAGGGCTTTGCTTATCTGAGATTATTCTTGTTTCCTTCTTTTTTCTCTTTTTTTAAGAAGGGGAGAGGCATTCATTTGGTTTTGTCAGGATGATGTGATAAAAAGGACCAGGGTCTGTTGTTGGAAAGAGGAGTTGAGACCTCATCTTTATAGTTCATTTACTGTTTATCAATGAGCAAGTTACTTTACCTCTGCACCCCCATGTTCCTCATATGAAAGATAAGTAATAAATCAGCTTGGCTTTCTGGAGTGGAGGGTGTGGTTTCAAATGGTACAATACAGAAGAAAGTATTTGGAGCTCTATCATGTCATAGTAATTACTCAATAAATGTCACTCCTTTGCCCTTGAGCATCATCTCAGATCATAATAACTACATCTTGAAGTTTCTCCCTGCTTTGTGCATATAATAAATGTTTTGTGCCTTTTTATCTTACCTGGTTTTCACCCCAAAGTTGTGAGGTTAGCAGGACATCAGAGGAGGGGGATTTAGGGAGTTAATAGTTTACCATCACTTGATGCAAAACTCTGACTTGCCAAATGGTATATTCCTTCAGAAAGTAGGATTTCTCTCCGAAATAGGCAATGGAAATGTTTCCATGATTAACAAGGTGGCCATAATTCAGAGTCAGAAAACACAGCTAACAGCTGGCTTGAAAACACTGGGCAAACAATTTATGAGCCCCTGCTTGATTTAGAAGAGAGAAGATTCACATCCTAGCATAATAATCGTATTTCTTACTTGCTTTGTCCAGAGAAAAATCTTACTCTGGATTAAGAGGTTGTTTCTCTGATGCTCCTCCATCGTGACTAGAGAAACATAAACCCTTTTGTGATTATCTCTGAAATCTCCTGGCTACTGGAGAGGAGGCAGGCAGGATTGTTCTGGTGCCATAAATACTGGTACCATTATGGACCTGCTCTACTGATGTTCACCAGATCAAAGGGCCTTGGAATTTGATCAAACGTTTCAGATGAATGATAATGCAACTTCTGACCCAACTGATTATTACACAATCAATGGAGCTGGATTACAAAGGACAGATAAAACAGAAGGACAAAAGGGAGGAAGAATATGTGTGATAGAAAGACAGAAAGCATAACAAAGAGAAAAAAAGAGGAGCACAGAGAAAGGGAGGGAAGAAAGTGATTAGGAAAAACAGTAGTTCTCAGTCACCAAGCATTTAATACGTACCAAGTTGTCAAGGATCTCAAAAATATTTCCTCAGTTAATGTTAAAAGCAGAATTCTAAGTAGGGACTGCTGTTTTATATAGAAAGAGATGGACACAAGTAGATTAAATAACTTAACCAAAGTCACCCAACACCAAATGGAGGAACAAAGATTAGACCCCAGAAGGGTGACGAGGCAGGGAAAATAGAAGGAGGAAAACTGGCTTTGAAGAGGGACTGATAGAAACCACCAGCTTTTTTTGCTGGAAAATTAGTGTCTTTTCTATCATAGGCAAATAGGCATGAACAGTTACTTTAATTGTGCCAAGTTTAACTTTCTGCCCCCACCCAAAGTAAAACTTCCAATTAGAAGTGAGACTGGGTTAAAGATATCTGCTCACTAAAAGGAATAGAAAACAGCAGATTAATGGGCCAGTTTGTGAGTAGGGACCATTGTCTGCAAATTCAAAATACTGGGGAAGGATTTTATACCTGCTGCAGCCCTGGGCTCTTTTGCCTACTAGAAAGGAAAATCCAGGTAGTGACATCATACCACCCATTTGGCTGAAACAGCTAGGAATATATCACAATTCTAAGTAATCACAAGGGTCTTAGGGTGAGAAAGAAGGGCACTAAATAACAATAATATTGGAATCACAGTGTGTGCTCAGTCACTCAGTTGGGTCTAACTCTTTGTGACCCCATGGACTGTAGCTTGCCAGGCTTCTCTGTCCATGGGATTCTCCAGACAAGAATACTGGAGTGAATTGGTATGCCCTCCTCCAGGGGATCTTCCTGACCCAGGGATCGAACCAGAGTCTCTAACATCTCCTGTATTGGCAGGCAGATTCTTTACCACTAAAGCCACCCGAGAATACAGGTGGAATCACAGTAGATACATTTGTTTTCCTAAAAATAAATAAGATGCAAGGAACAAAGGCAACCGGATTACATAGAATCTGCTCAGACTTCCTACCATCCATGGAGGAGAGACTGTAATAGAAGGAGGAAGGCTGAAAAGGGACAAGGTGTAAGTACACCTCCTTATGAATTCCTCAAACATTCATGCTGGTCCTTGTAGGCACTGATAACAGGCTCTGTGTTCAAGGAGCTTATCATTCAGGTAAGTATGGAGACAAAATTTCCACCTGCGTACTCAGACGTCAGAGCTCAAGGATTTTGCTTCCTGACTGCCACTGATTCTATTGACCCTGTTGCTCAGCCTTGCTTCACCAAAATATTTGTGGTTTTGGCGTCTTCAACAGAAGCTTCTTCTGAAACGGAAGAAACACATTTTCAAGCACATCAAGCTTGAATGGGTTTATTCATCCGGTGCATGTTTACAGAGTCCTAGATAACGGGGCCCCTGCAATGGATAAGGCCCTTGTCTTCATAGACAGAGACTCACAGAGGGACTCAGACAAAGCCCAGGGGACAGAGAAAAGGGACTGCAAGCCTGAAGGACACGCTTGCAGTTCTAGGATTGAGGCTTACTTAATAGGCAGACAGGCTATTGATAAGGGGGCACTGAGTGTCTTACTATGGAGGTAACATTTGATGGATGCCATTGGGATAAGCAGGGAGGCTGGGGACAGCCCGAGGTCCCAGCAACAGCAGGGATGAGGTCACCAGCTTGGAGAGGTGAGCACGTGTAGCTGGAGCCAGACGCTCTCCCATCAGTTTCAGTGCAGGGGGGTGGCTTCAGAGATGACACTGAGTGAGGGGCTGATCAGACTCTACAAGTCTTCCGTGAACACACTGCAGATCAGCAACCAGGAAACGCTGACAACTGGGAAGAGACTGTACTTATTTTTACATATTTATTTATTTTACTTTTGGCAGTGCTGGGTCTTCTTTGCTGTGTGCAGGCTTTCTCTAGTTGCACAGAGCAGAGGCGACTCTCCATTGCGAGCATGGGCTTCTCATCGTGGTGTCTTCTCTCGTTGCAGAGCGCAGGCTCTAGGTGCGCGGGCTCAGTAGTTGCGATGCATGGGCTTCGTTGCTCCATGGCGTGTTAGAGCTTCCTGAGTCAGGAATCAAACCTTTGCCTCCTGCCTTGGCAGGTGGACTCTTAACCACTGGATCACCAGGTCCCAGGAGGAGATTTTAGAAGCTGCTGTTGTCTGGACTCCTCGGTTCCCTCCAGACCCTAATACCAGGTCATTTCACATCCAGCAGCTCTGCCTCGAAGTGTTATGGTCATGTCGATGTACCAGTTGGAAATCCAGGGAATGCTGCTTCTGTCCTCAGCTGTTTCAGCCTTGCCTTCTCTAGCCACCTCGTCTCAATGCCATCCCTGCCCTCTTCACCTTCTCTGAGACCCCTCTCTGTTCCCAAGTTCTAAGCAGAGTGCCTGACTCCTGGCTCATTTCCAGCACAACTTTGGGGAAAGAAGAAATAAAGACTGTGATCCACTCCCCTCTAATCTACCCCTCTCATTCCTCATCTCTGCCTCCAAGGCTTCATCTTGTAATACTGTTGTTCAGTACCCAATTGTGTCCAACTCTTTGCGACCCCAGAAGTGCAGCATGCCAGGACTCCCTGTCCCTCACCATCTCCCAGAGTGTGTCCAAGTTCATGTTCATTGCATCGGTGGTGCCATCCAGCCAGCCACCTCATCCTCTAACTCCCTCTTTTCCTTCTGCCCTCTATCTTTTCCAGCATCAGGGACTTTTCCAGTGAGTTGTCAGTTCGCATCAGTTCAGTTCAGTTCAGTTGCTCAGTCATGTCTAACTCTTTGCAACCCCATGAAACGCAGCATGCCTCCCTGTCCACCACCAACTCCAGGAGTTCACTCAGACTCATGTCCATCAAGTCAGTGATGCCATCCAGCCATCTCATCCTTGGTCGTCCCCTTCTCCTCCTGCCCCCAATCCCTCCCAGCATCAGAGTCTTTTCCAACGAGTCAACTCTTCACATGAGGTGGCCAAAGTACTGGAGTTTCAGCCTTAGATCATTCCTTTCAAAGAAACCCCAGGGCTGATCTCCTTCAGAATGGATTGGTTGGATCTCCTTGCAGTCCAAGGGACTCTCAAGAGTCTTATCCAACACCACAGTTCAAAAGTATCAATTCTTTAGTGCTCAGCTTTCTTCACAGTCCAACTCTCACATCCATACATGACCACTGGAAAAACCATAGCCTTGACTAGACAGACCTTAGTTAGCAAAGTAATGTCTCTGCTTTTGAATATGCTATCTAGGTTGGTCATAACTTTCCTTCCAAGGAGTAAGCGTCTTTTAATTTCATGGCTGCAGTCACCATCTGCAGTGATTTTGGAGCCCCCCAAAATAAAGTCTGACACTGTTTCCACTGATTTTCCCATCTATTTGCCACGAAGTGATGGGACCGGATGCCATGATCTTTGTTTTCCAAATGTTGAGCTTTAAGCCAACTTTTTCACTCTCCACTTTCACTTTCATCAAGAGGCTTTTTAGTTCCTCTTCACTTTCTGCCATAAGGGTGGTGTCATCTGCATATCTGAGGTTATTGATATTTCTCCCAGCAATCTTGATTCCAGCTTGTGCTTCTTCCATCAGATGACCAAAATACTGGAGCTTCGGCTTCAGCATCAGTCCTTCCAGTGAATATTCAGAGTTAATCACCTTAAAGATCTCCTTGCTGTCATAGGGAAAAACAAATCTGACTCCATATGAAGTCACTTTGTATATCCTTTAATAACCCTTACAACTGCAAGAAGTGGAGTCTGTTGTGCTCATTTTACAGAAAAGAATATCAAGATGAGAGAGACAAATTGCCCTAAGATATTTACCAAGTAACTTAAAACTTCATTGCACATGCAGTCTTCTTCCCATGTTCCTTCCAGATATCTCAGAAAGATTTGGGAAGTGAAGCTGAATTTGCTAATCATGTTTTCATTGGAGCATTTAAAAAGTGGGGAGAGACCCTAAAGATAACTTTTTTAAGGAAAGGTCTATTTTTTTTTATTATTGTTTTCTTGGCTGCACCCTGAGGCATGTAGGAAATTAGTTCCCCAACCAGAGGTTGGACCCACACCCTTTTGCACTGAAAGTTCAGAGTCTTAACCACTGGACCATCAGGCAAGTCCTTTCTCCTGTGCTCCTTCCTCTATCCTGTATAGCTGAAAAATGTGAGGGCAGAATAAAGGTCAAGGTGGAATTGATCAGATCAGTGCTTCTCAATCACCTGGGTCAGTCGGCAAATGCAGATTCTGATTTGGTAGACCAAGAGTGGGAGCTGAGCTTTGACATTTCTAGCAAACTCCCAAGTGATGCTGCTGCAGCTGATCCCTGGCCCACCCTTTGAGTAACAGTTACATCATTTTACACGGACTTCCTTTCCACACTGGTCAGATGAGCAGGACTATCTCAGGACTTGGTCAATAACATGACGAAGGGAACTGGATCCATTACTCATTCGCCTGGGCTGATTTTCAAAGTGAAGTTGCCATCGGACCTCAGGAAAGCAAAACACATGAAATGAATCATTTAGATGTTGCTGGTTGCTCTCTTCCTCATTCTTACCCAGTTATATTGGCCAGGGCCTTTCCCCTGCAGACGCTGTCCCAGCTGGTCCCTGAGCCAGTACTGATCAAAGTATATACAAGAAGGCAGTGATGACCATGCCCCCAGCACAGGGATCCCAGAATTAGATAACTGTCCTCAGACTGGGGGACTCTTCCCAGATGGCACTAGTGGTAAAGAACATGCCTGCCAAAGCAGGGAATGTAACAGATGCTGGTTCAAACCCTGGGTCAGAAAGATCCCCTGAAGGAGGGGATGGCAACCCACTTCAGTATTCTTGTCTGGAGAATCCCGTGGACATAGGAGGCTGGTGGACTACAGTCTAGTGTCTCAAAGAGTCAGCCCTGGCTGAAGCGACTTAGCATACATGCATATGCACTTCAGGCTGGAGCTTCTAGCTTTTGCTTTACCCACGGACTCTTGTGGTTTGTCCACACCAAAGCATGGGCATTTCTTCGGGCTGTTGATAGTTTCTAACCTGACTCTGTTTTCTTTGCCTCTTGCCCCTCCGTTCTCCGCACCTCCTACCATAAGCCTATGTTCTCCATCAGGAAATCCTTTCTGCCTTGCTCAGAGCATGGACTCCCAGCTGCCAGGGTCTTCTGCTGCCTGGCCAGGTCCATCGTATCAACTTCATCCACTAAGGAATCCTCATGCCTCACTTATACATTGCCACTGGGACTGCCTATTCTCTGACCAACCCCATAATAAACTGAGTGTCCAAACACTGAGTCTACCCATCCTGGCTTCTTCCCTTTCCCCAGCAACGTAGNCTAAGGAATCCTCATGCCTCACTTATACATTGCCACTGGGACTGCCTATTCTCTGACCAACCCCATAATAAACTGAGTGTCCAAACACTGAGTCTACCCATCCTGGCTTCTTCCCTTTCCCCAGCAACGTAGCCCTAAAGTTACAGCAGTCTTGGTGGTTGACACCACATCCCAAGTTCTAATGAAAGAGGCTTCTTTGTCCCATCATGGTAGATCAAACCAAAAATAAAAAAAAAAAAAAAAGAAAATATCCAAACACTGATTCCTTTAATGGAGAGAAGTAGCTGAAAATCATTCTTAAGCATGAAAGTAGCGATATGGCACAAGGTAAAGTCTAAAGGAAGTGGCATTTTATTTAGATTTAGTTGCCATGATAAGTTTTTGTGCAAACAGAGATTAAGTTCGTTGTTTTATAAGAGGAGGACATCTAAAGTCAATACCTCTGAACATGATTGGCTACATTCCTTTGGGTAAAATATTAATGTTGTTGGAACAAAGAAAAAGAAATAGGAAAAGAATGTCGATTTTTATCTANCCAAGCAAGATGTTTGTCACAATGTACTTATTCTAATATTTTCCATCCACCCTTTTCCTTGTTTGTACACCTCACATCTCACACGGTTCTGTGCCCAGAGTTATCCCTCAATAAGTATTGGGTGGATTAAAGGAAAGAAAGAAACTATTTTCCTGTCACCAGGTCTGTTCTCAGGGATTTGGGGTCTCCCATTTGAAAGACTTTCAGAACCCCTCATCAGGACTGGAGAGCCCAAAAAAGACATACACTCCCCAGATGAGTGTCTCCAGAATGAATGGAAGGTGGGTGGAGCTGTACAAGAGTGAGGCAATGTCTGCCACTTGAATTCAAAAAGGCAAGTAAACACTTAGTTCACAGGACAAATAAAACCAGAGACATTTCCTCATCAGCAACTTTCATGTTGTGAAAGACATCCCGGAAAGCACCTGGGAGACCTTCCCCGAATCAGCTCCAACATAGAAACCTTTTTGAATGGACCCGTTACCCACTTCCTGTCACGTTACTGGGATTGAAATCAGGCATCGGGTCTGAAACTCAGCCGGGAGTGTCCCCACCAGAGATGCCGTGGTCCAGAATGAGAGTGTACACTCGGGGGCCTCACTAAGTTGGTGGGGAGTTCCCAGGCACAGCACCGGGCTTTCTGATCCTCGTCAGTTCCTGATAAAAGGTTGCACAATCTAGCTGTGTTGTCTGAAGGAGCTCCCAGGTGGGCAGTCTGGAGGAGAGGCGGAGCCCAACACTTCTGCAGAAGCACAGGGAACGGTACAGTCATATAAAAGTCAGGGACTTCCCTGGTGGTGCAGTGGTAAAGAATCTGCCTACTGATGTAGGGGACACGGGTTCGGAACTGAGATTCCTCATGCCACAGGGCAGCTAGGCCCACACACCACAACTATCCAGCCCACACAGAGCAACGAAGACAGCACAGCCAGAAAAACGAGCAAAATAATAATATAAAAAGTCAAAAGACTTGGCTCAAAAACAGCAAAGAAATCAAGGGAGAAACATTTATTTTCTGTCCACACCTACCTTCTCTTCATATGCCTTTCAAAGAAAAATAAAACATAGTTTGATCTAGATAATAATTATCATCTTCATCATTATAGGAATTAAAACATCACAGTGATATATCTAGGCTGAATCCTAATGACTGAGGAAGAAACACCCAAACAGAGAAGGCAGACTGAGGCCACTAAGAGGTTGAAAATATCCCAGGCAGACAGTACAGAATGAGCTAAGGCATGTTGTTTGTCTTTCTCTCTCTCTTTATTTCTTGGCTATATATTTTTTCCCCTATCCATTTGTTCTTTTGTTTGCCCCTGTCTTTCAATCTCTGCTTCAACCATTCAACTCACTTTCTTTAAACTAATACATTTCAGTATTGATAATCATTTGGACTCCAACTTATTTCTGGTTAATGGATGCTGTACTTGCAATTTGGTACTCTCATTCATTCATTTATTCATTCATTCAACAGGATGTTAGTGTCTGCTACATGTCTGATACCTGTGACCAGACTTAAAGCAGAGAGAAGAAAAAGATCTTCTTTATGACCCTCAAGAAACTCACAATCTAGCAGAGGAAGCTGACCTGGATCAGCTACCTGTGGTTTAAATGAGTCAATCATTCATTTAGTCACGTATTCAACAACTGCATATTGAGTTCCTACTGTGTGCTAGGGATTCAAAGAAAGGTCAGGAGTGAAAGTCCTTGCCACTGTGGCATTTACAGTCTCCTTGCGGAAGCTTGGGGCATGATTGGGATCTGAGAAGACTCCAAGACATAGGTCATGGGGAAATTATGGGTTGTGAAAGAAGATTCTCTTCTTCTTCTTTATCCACCTTTCTCTAAGCACTAGTGTCAATTTCTGGAACAGATATTGGTTACCCGTAGCAACGTCTTAAGCAAGCAGTAAAGACTGGAGGAAAGCACATGTTCACTCCGTAACAATAAATTATCCACACGACCCTCTCAGCATGTCGATCGGGAGCATCAAGGGGGCTCTTGGTTAATTAGAAGGGCTCTAGTGCTTCATCCTTCGAGTGGGTGGTGTTGATTTTGGAAGAAATGTTTAAAATTTTTATCTTGCCCTAAAATTTTCATTTTCATTATTTGCATAAACTCAGTTATTTTTAATTTTGGAAGAAGAAAAGTACTTGGGTTTTTTAAAGTTCCATAAAACAATTTCTAATCCTCTAGCTCTCTTAGAATGGAGCCTAAACATCTTAATTAGACTTTCAAGTGCTTATGTGATCCAAGTTCAGTTGTCTCTCCATCTTGTCTCTTTACCTGCTCCTTCTCTTGCCCTCATTTAATTGAAAAGCTTTCACATTTCTTGGTAGACATGTCATAGGGGAGAAACTGTGGTATATTCCCTGCTTTGTTTTGTCTCTGTTCTGGGGACCACGTTGACCTGTAGTTCATTGGAATGAAATCTTCAAAGCACAAAGCCTCATTTCTTAGAGTCTATTGTCTTATATATCTAATTTGGATTGCTTTCCTGAAGCACATCAACTGTCATTTACTGACTTCAAAGAACTTCCAATGCATCTGTGTTTATTTATGTCTTTGCGTGCCCTCCTTGCCATCTCTCAATGTGTGGTCTCGTCCAACACAAACTTTCAATTCTCACCTTCAAGTATGTGATTCCTCAATCTATATCTAAACCCAGAGGCCCATCTCTACGTGTCAAGTCTGCTGGGGACGTGATCATACCCCTCAGATTCGTCCACAGGAGGGCAATGAGGCTGGAGGTTTTATCCACAGGATCCTGTCCACACTTCTGGGCTGGACTTCCTCTCAGGCTAAGAAGCTCCCACAGCATCAGAGAAGGCCCTGCAGAAGGGAATATTTAGACTAGAGTTCAGTTGGGAACTTTGCGGAAACATGAACCCATACCTTCAAATAGGCTTNCCTCATGCCACAGGGCAGCTAGGCCCACACACCACAACTATCCAGCCCACACAGAGCAACGAAGACAGCACAGCCAGAAAAACGAGCAAAATAATAATATAAAAAGTCAAAAGACTTGGCTCAAAAACAGCAAAGAAATCAAGGGAGAAACATTTATTTTCTGTCCACACCTACCTTCTCTTCATATGCCTTTCAAAGAAAAATAAAACATAGTTTGATCTAGATAATAATTATCATCTTCATCATTATAGGAATTAAAACATCACAGTGATATATCTAGGCTGAATCCTAATGACTGAGGAAGAAACACCCAAACAGAGAAGGCAGACTGAGGCCACTAAGAGGTTGAAAATATCCCAGGCAGACAGTACAGAATGAGCTAAGGCATGTTGTTTGTCTTTCTCTCTCTCTTTATTTCTTGGCTATATATTTTTTCCCCTATCCATTTGTTCTTTTGTTTGCCCCTGTCTTTCAATCTCTGCTTCAACCATTCAACTCACTTTCTTTAAACTAATACATTTCAGTATTGATAATCATTTGGACTCCAACTTATTTCTGGTTAATGGATGCTGTACTTGCAATTTGGTACTCTCATTCATTCATTTATTCATTCATTCAACAGGATGTTAGTGTCTGCTACATGTCTGATACCTGTGACCAGACTTAAAGCAGAGAGAAGAAAAAGATCTTCTTTATGACCCTCAAGAAACTCACAATCTAGCAGAGGAAGCTGACCTGGATCAGCTATCTGTGGTTTATATGAGTCAATCATTCATTTAGTCACGTATTCAACAACTGCATATTGAGTTCCTACTGTGTGCTAGGGATTCAAAGAAAGGTCAGGAGTGAAAGTCCTTGCCACTGTGGCATTTACAGTCTCCTTGCGGAAGCTTGGGGCATGATTGGGATCTGAGAAGACTCCAAGACATAGGTCATGGGGAAATTATGGGTTGTGAAAGAAGATTCTCTTCTTCTTCTTTATCCACCTTTCTCTAAGCACTAGTGTCAATTTCTGGAACAGATATTGGTTACCCATAGCAACGTCTTAAGCAAGCAGTAAAGACTGGAGGAAAGCACATGTTCACTCCGTAACAATAAATTATCCACACGACCCTCTCAGCATGTCGATCGGGAGCATCGAGGGGGCTCTTGGTTAATTAGAAGGGCTCTAGTGCTTCATCCTTCGAGTGGGTGGTGTTGATTTTGGAAGAAATGTTTAAAATTTTTATCTTGCCCTAAAATTTTCATTTTCATTATTTGCATAAACTCAGTTATTTTTAATTTTGGAAGAAGAAAAGTACTTGGGTTTTTTAAAGTTCCATAAAACAATTTCTAATCCTCTAGCTCTCTTAGAATGGAGCCTAAACATCTTAATTAGACTTTCAAGTGCTTATGTGATCCAAGTTCAGTTGTCTCTCCATCTTGTCTCTTTACCTGCTCCTTCTCTTGCCCTCATTTAATTGAAAAGCTTTCACATTTCTTGGTAGACATGTCATAGGGGAGAAACTGTGGTATATTCCCTGCTTTGTTTTGTCTCTGTTCTGGGGACCACGTTGACCTGTAGTTCATTGGAATGAAATCTTCAAAGCACAAAGCCTCATTTCTTAGAGTCTATTGTCTTATATATCTAATTTGGATTGCTTTCCTGAAGCACATCAACTGTCATTTACTGACTTCAAAGAACTTCCAATGCATCTGTGTTTATTTATGTCTTTGCGTGCCCACCTTGCCATCTCTCAATGTGTGGTCTCGTCCAACACAAACTTTCAATTCTCACCTTCAAGTATGTGATTCCTCAATCTATATCTAAACCCAGAGGCCCATCTCTACTTGTCAAGTCTGCTGGGGACGTGATCATACCCCTCAGATTCGTCCACAGGAGGGCAATGAGGCTGGAGGTTTTATCCACAGGATCCTGTCCACACTTCTGGGCTGGACTTCCTCTCAGGCTAAGAAGCTCCCACAGCATCAGAGAAGGCCCTGCAGAAGGGAATATTTAGACTAGAGTTCAGTTGGGAACTTTGCGGAAACATGAACCCATACCTTCAAATAGGCTTTCCCTTTTCCTCTCGTCCCTCCTCCCTACTCCCTCACTCCTTCCTGCAAGAATGTTACAAACTACCTGCATCTAAGTTCTTATCTCAAGCTTTGCTCTCAGGAGAAGTCAGTGAAGACAGATGATATGAGAATATGGTTTTCATCCATCTCTCTTCTCTGCAGTCTCAGTATTGGTTCCAGGAAACAGCAGCCCACTCCAGAATTCTTGCCTGGAAAATTCCATGGATAGAGGAGACTGGCAGGCTACAGTCTACAGCACTGCGAAGAGTTGGCAATGACTGAGCAACCAAGCACACACACACACACACACACACACACAAACACACATTCATTAAAAAGTCACCAAAGAGTCCCTTCACAGACTGACATCACAGTCATTCTGACAGCAGAAAGAAATAAGAAGACCACAGCATCCTTACCAGGGGAGTCATATTATTGGTGGTTAAGGTTTGAAATGACCTTGGAAGTGATTTCATCCAAACTTCTCAAGTATTGAATAAGTTCAAAGAGACTTTAAGGCCACTTGCTTAATGTTGTCCAACCAACAACTGCTAGCATTGGATCAGAAACCCTAGACTCCAATCTTCCAGTGCTGGGCTAATCACACTGGCTAATTAGTTAATTAAAGTGGTTCTGATTATCAATCCCTCCCTCACACTGGCTGCTTCCTCAGCGAGCCTGACAGCTGACAGCTCTGAACAGTAAGGACTGTAGAAGTATACTTCAGAAATACCACACTATTATAAAAATGAAAACATGTCAGTTTCTGGATTTACTGATTCAGCACATTAAGTCTAAACTGTACCTACAAAGAAAAATGTTGACTCCTGGTTTCCCTAGCTTGCAAGACTGAATTTATCTTTTCACACACAGAGTGCCTGGAACAGTCACCGGCCCACCTTTCAGCAACTGTGCTTTCATAATGATTTAGGAAATAGTAGACAAGGGAAAATGAAAGGAGAGAAAAACAGATCTGTCTGGATGCTTTCACAGTAGAAAAAAGCTTTTGCTGGCTTTTGAAGGACAGGTTGGCAATGGATTGTCTGGGAAGGAGGCGTGTATTGAGGGTGGAGAGACATAAGTAAGAATGTTGGAGGGGGCACCTGGTTTTGCTGTAAGAACAAAGGAATTGAGCTGAAAGAATAAATATGGAGTTGGCCAATAAATTCATTCAGGCTTTTCCTTACAATTTTAACCTTGCAATCAAACAAAATTTCTGGTCAACTCAATAAATCAGAGAAGACCTGATTAGGGTAAAAAGGTAATATAAATATGAATATCCTTGTCAGCACAAAGTGTTGCCTACAGAATGAGGCTATGGGGGTGGAAGGGAGACGTGGAGGAAAGAAGCTAACTTTAAGAGACACTATCAAAGGAACAGGAAAAAAATATGAATTTGAGCTTATTATTATATTTATAAAGTCAACTGACAGAATGTAAAGCCCAGCAATAGTACATTCAAATGCTAGGAAGAGGGTAGCGTGAGAAGACAAACAATAAATCAGGAAGTACAGTTTCAAACATCATCCTTAGGGCAGTGGAGGCCAACAACAGAATAAATAAAAGCAGGAAGGGTATGAAAAAAGAGGCTGCTTCTGAGTAGTGGTTCTAAGAGTGGGGAGGGGGAATATTCCTTCCACCATGAGCTTTTTTGTATCATTTGCTTTGTTAACATGTGTACAAGCTGCTCTGAGATTTGAAAAATAAATCCTGTCATTCAACAGCTACTCCATTAGCAGGGACTGTGCACCTCGACCATGCCAGGCACTGTAATGGGATTTGAGAATTCAAAGATAAATAAGATAAAACAAAAGGTTAAGTGTTAGAAGGGAGAAATCTCTGAGAGAAATACAAGCATGGCATTGCAGAGATTTCCCAAAGAGGTAAAATAGGAACTGGATATTGAAAAATGAACAATGCAAGAAGGTTACTCCAGACAAAGACACCAGAATATTCAAGACAATATTCAATGAACAATTTCTAACAATGCAATCTTACTGGTGAATTTGGTGCTGGGTTTTGTTTTTGTTTTTTTTTTTAGTATAGTTGATTTATAGTTGATTTACAATGCGCTAGTTTCAGGTATACAGCAAAGTGAATCAATTACACATATATTCTTTCTTAGATTCTTTTCCCATAGAAGCCAGTACAGAATATTGAGAAGAATTCCCTGTGCTATACAGTGAGTCCTTAATACTTATAAATTTTATGCATCAGTTCAGTTCAGTTCAGTCACTCAGTCATGTCTGACTCTTTGCAACCCCATGAATCGCAGCACGCCAGGCCTCCCAGTCCATCACCAACTCCCAGAGTTCACTCAGACTCACGTCCATCAAGTCAGTGATGCCATCCAGCCATCTCATCCTCTATCGTCCCCTTCTCCTCCTGTCCC
>SJYW01010160.1:211609-230928 GCA_006410735.1 Raphicerus campestris
CACACACACACACACACACACACACACACACACACATTCATTAAAAAGTCACCAAAGAGTCCCTTCACAGACTGACATCACAGTCATTCTGACAGCAGAAAGAAATAAGAAGACCACAGCATCCTTACCAGGGGAGTCATATTATTGGTGGTTAAGGTTTGAAATGACCTTGGAAGTGATTTCATCCAAACTTCTCAAGTATTGAATAAGTTCAAAGAGACTTTAAGGCCACTTGCTTAATGTTGTCCAACCAACAACTGCTAGCATTGGATCAGAAACCCTAGACTCCAATCTTCCAGTGCTGGGCTAATCACACTGGCTAATTAGTTAATTAAAGTGGTTCTGATTATCAATCCCTCCCTCACACTGGCTGCTTCCTCAGCGAGCCTGACAGCTGACAGCTCTGAACAGTAAGGACTGTAGAAGTATACTTCAGAAATACCACACTATTATAAAAATGAAAACATGTCAGTTTCTGGATTTACTGATTCAGCACATTAAGTCTAAACTGTACCTACAAAGAAAAATGTTGACTCCTGGTTTCCCTAGCTTGCAAGACTGAATTTATCTTTTCACACACAGAGTGCCTGGAACAGTCACCGGCCCACCTTTCAGCAACTGTGCTTTCATAATGATTTAGGAAATAGTAGACAAGGGAAAATGAAAGGAGAGAAAAACAGATCTGTCTGGATGCTTTCACAGTAGAAAAAAGCTTTTGCTGGCTTTTGAAGGACAGGTTGGCAATGGATTGTCTGGGAAGGAGGCGTGTATTGAGGGTGGAGAGACATAAGTAAGAATGTTGGAGGGGGCACCTGGTTTTGCTGTAAGAACAAAGGAATTGAGCTGAAAGAATAAATATGGAGTTGGCCAATAAATTCATTCAGGCTTTTCCTTACAATTTTAACCTTGCAATCAAACAAAATTTCTGGTCAACTCAATAAATCAGAGAAGACCTGATTAGGGTAAAAAGGTAATATAAATATGAATATCCTTGTCAGCACAAAGTGTTGCCTACAGAATGAGGCTATGGGGGTGGAAGGGAGACGTGGAGGAAAGAAGCTAACTTTAAGAGACACTATCAAAGGAACAGGAAAAAAATATGAATTTGAGCTTATTATTATATTTATAAAGTCAACTGACAGAATGTAAAGCCCAGCAATAGTACATTCAAATGATAGGAAGAGGGTAGTGTGAGAAGAAGACAAACAATAAATCAGGAAGTACAGTTTCAAACATCATCCTTAGGGCAGTGGAGGCCAACAACAGAATAAATAAAAGCAGGAAGGGTATGAAAAAAGAGGCTGCTTCTGAGTAGTGGTTCTAAGAGTGGGGAGGGGGAATATTCCTTCCACCATGAGCTTTTTTGTATCATTTGCTTTGTTAACATGTGTACAAGCTGCTCTGAGATTTGAAAAATAAATCCTGTCAATCAACAGCTACTCCATTAGCAGGGACTGTGCACCTCGACCATGCCAGGCACTGTAATGGGATTTGAGAATTCAAAGATAAATAAGATAAAACAAAAGGTTAAGTGTTAGAAGGGAGAAATCTCTGAGAGAAATACAAGCATGGCATTGCAGAGATTTCCCAAAGAGGTAAAATAGGAACTGGATATTGAAAAATGAACAATGCAAGAAGGTTACTCCAGACAAAGACACCAGAATATTCAAGACAATATTCAATGAACAATTTCTAACAATGCAATCTTACTGGTGAATTTGGTGCTGGGTTTTTTTTTTTTTTAGTATAGTTGATTTATACTTGATTTACAATGCGCTAGTTTCAGGTATACAGCAAAGTGAATCAATTACACATATATTCTTTCTTAGATTCTTTTCCCATAGAAGCCAGTACAGAATATTGAGAAGAATTCCCTGTGCTATACAGTGAGTCCTTAATACTTATAAATTTTATGCATCAGTTCAGTTCAGTTCAGTCACTCAGTCATGTCCGACTCTTTGCAACCCCATAAATCGCAGCACGCCAGGCCTCCCAGTCCATCACCAACTCCCAGAGTTCACTCAGACTCACGTCCATCAAGTCAGTGATGCCATCCAGCCATCTCATCCTCTATCGTCCCCTTCTCCTCCTGTCCCTAATCCCTCCCAGCATCAGAGTCTTTTCCAATGGGTAAACTCTTTTCATGAGGTGGCCAAAGTACTGGAGTTTCAGCTTCAACATGACTCCTTCCAAAGAAATCTCAGGGCTGATCTCCTTTAGAATGGACTGATTGGATCTCCTTGCAGTCCAAGGGACTCTCAAGAGTCTTCTCCAACACCACAGTTCAAAAACATCAATTCTTTGGTGCTCAGCCTTCTTCACAGTCCAACTCTCACATCCATACATGACCACAGGAAAAACCATAGCCTTGACTAGACGGACCTTTGTAGGCAAAGTAATGTCTCTGCTTTTGAATATGCTATCTAGGTTGGTCATAACTTTCCTTCCAAGGAGTAAGCGTCTTTTAATTTTAGTGTGTATATGAGACTTCCCCAGTGGCTCAAGGGCAAAGAATCCTCCTGCAATGCAGAAGCCACAGGAGATGCAGGTTCAATCCCTGGGTTGGGAAGATCTCCTAGAGGAAGGCATGGCAACTCACTCCAGTATTCTTGCCTGGAGAATCCCATGGACAGAGGAGCCTGGTGGGCTACAGTCCATAGGGTCCCACAGAGTTGGCCATGACTGAAGCGATTTAGCACACATGCACACACACAGTGTGTACATATCAATCCCGATCTTCCAGTTTAGCCTTCCTTCCCTCTCCCAGTAGCCATAAGTCTTTTTTCTACATATATAACTCTATTTCCATTTTGTGGGTAAGTTCATTTAAGGCTTCAGGGACAAATAGGCCTAAAGCAGGAAAGACCCATTATACCACATTAGGGGGTTTGAACTGTATTTTGAGGTGTAACCAAGGGTTAAAAGAGATAGGAATACCAGACCACCTGACCTGCCTCTTGAGAAATCTGTATGCAGGTCAGGAACTAACAGTTAGAACTGGACATGGAACAACAGACTGGTTCCAAATAGGAAAAGGAGTACATCAAGGCTGTATATTGTCACCTTGCTTATCTAACTTCTATGCAGAGTACATCATGAGACATTCTGGGCTGGATGAAGCACAAGCTGAAATCAAGATTGCTGGGAGAAAATCAATAATCTTAGAAATGCAGGGGCATCACCCTTATGGCAGAAAGTGAAGAAAAACTAAAGAGCCTCTTGATGAAAGTGAAAGAGGAGAGTGGAAAAGCTGGCTTAAAACTCAGCATTCAGAAAACTAAGGTCATGACATCTGGTCCCATCACTTCATGGCAAATAGATGGGTAAACAATGGAAACAATGAGAGACTTTATTTGGGGGGAAGAGGGCTCTAAAATCACTGCAGATGTTGATTGCAGCCATGAAATTAAAAGATGCTTACTCCTAGGAAGAAAAGTTGTGACCAACCTACATAGCATATTAAAAAGCAGAAACATTACTTTGCCAACAAAGGTCTGTCTAGTCAAAGCTATGGTTTTTCCAGTAGTCATGTATGGATGTGATAGTTGGACTATAAAGAAAGCTGAGTGCCAAAGAATTGATGTTTTTGAACTGTGGTGTTGGAGAAGACTCTTGAGAGTCCCTTGGACTGCAAGGAGATCCAAACAGTCCATCCTAAAGGAAATCAGTCCTGAATATTCATTGGAAGGACTGATGTTGAAACTGAAACTCCAATACTTTGGCCACCTGATTAGAAGAACTGACTCACTGGAAAAGACTCTGATGCTGAGAAAGGTTGAAGGTGGGTGGAGAAGGGGACAACAGAGGATGAGATTGTTGGATGGCATCACAATCTCAACGGACATGAGGTTGAGGAAACTCCAGGAGTTGGTGGTGGACAGGAAAGTCTGGTGTGCTGCAGCCTGTGGGGTGGCAAAAAGAGTTAGACACGACTGAGCAACCGAACTGAGCTGAACTGAACAGGGGTTAGAAACTCAGACACACAGAACAGTAGTTAGACAGATAATAAAAATAAGAGAAAAAAGGAAAGGACAGATGAGAGTATGAGTTTCAGTGGCCACAAGGAACAGCGCACTGCTGCCTTCAGTTCAATTCAGTTCAGCTGCTCAGTCGTGTCCGACTCTTTGTGATCCCATGAATCGCAGCACGCCAGGCCACCCTGTCCATCACCATCTCCCAGAGTTCACTCAGACTCACAACCATCGAGTCCCTGATGCCATCCAGCCATCTCATCCTCAGTCGTCCCCTTCTCCTCCTGCTCCCAATCCTTCCCAGCATCAGAGTCTTTTCCAGTGAGTCAACTCTTTTCATGAGGTGACCAAAGTACTGGAGTTTCAGCTTTAGTATCATTCCTTCCAAAGAAATCCCAGGGCTGACCTCCTTCAGAATGGACTGATTGGATCTTCTTGCAGTCCAAGGAACTCTCAAGAGTCTTCTCCAACACCACAGTTCAGAAGCATCAATTCTTTGGCACTCAGCCTTCTTCACANCTCCTTCAGAATGGACTGATTGGATCTTCTTGCAGTCCAAGGAACTCTCAAGAGTCTTCTCCAACACCACAGTTCAGAAGCATCAATTCTTTGGTGCTCAGCCTTCTTCACAGCCCAACTCTCATATCCATACATAACCACAGGAAAAACCATAGCCTTTACTAGACGGACCTTAGTTAGCAAAGTAATGTCTCTGCTTTTCAATATACTGTCTAGGTTGGTCATAACTTTTCCTCCAAGGAGTAAGCGTCTTTTAATTTCATGGCTGCAATCAACATCTGCAGTGATTTTGGAGCCCAAAAAATAAAGTCTGACACTGTTTCCACTGTTTCCTCATCTATTTCCCATGAAGTGATGGGACCAGATGCCATGATCTTTGTTTTCTGAATGTTGAGCTTTAAGCCAACTTTTTCNTTTGGAACTCTGCATTCAGATGCTTATATCTTTCCTTTTCTCCTTTGCTTTTTGCTTCTCTTTTCACAGCTATTTGTAAAGCCTCCCAGACAGCCATTTTGCTTGTTTGTATTTCTTTTCCATGTGGATGGTCTTGATCCCTGTCTCCTGTACAATGTCACGAACCTCATTCCATAGTTCCAGGTGCTCAAATCCAGTTTCAGAGGTTTTCTGGATTTTCATTAAAGCTCAGAATCAAGATTTTTCTGCAAACCCTTTTAACTGTAAAATGTTAGCAACTTTCTTAGTCAGGCTATATCATGTGAAATGTGGGGCTGAATGAACCAAAGCTGGAATCAAGANATTTTCATTAAAGCTCAGAATCAAGATTTTTCTGCAAACCCTTTTAACTGTAAAATGTTAGCAACTTTCTTAGTCAGGCTATATCATGTGAAATGTGGGGCTGAATGAACCAAAGCTGGAATCAAGATTGCTGGGAAAAATACCAACCTCAGACATGCAGATGATACCACTCTAATGGCAGAAAGTGAAGAGGAACTAAAGATTTGCTTGATGAGGGTGAAAGAGGAGAGTAAAAAAGCTGGCTGAAAACTCAACATTTAAAGAACTAAGATCATGGCATCCAGCTCCATCACTTCATGGCAAATAGAAAGGAAAATAGTGGAAACAGTGACAGATTGTATTTTCTTGGGCTCCAAAATTACTGTGGACAGTGACTGCATCCATGAAATTAAAACACTCTTGCTCTTTGGAAGGAAAGTTATGGCAAACCTAGACAGTGTATTAAGAAGCAGAGACATCACTTTGCCAACAAAAGTCCGTATAGTCAAAGCTGTGGTTTCTCCAGTAGTCATGTATGGATGTGAGTTGGACCATAAAGAAGGTTGAGTGCTAAAAAAATTGATGCTTTCATCAATTTTTCTCCAGCACTGTGGTGCTGGAGAAGACTCTTGAGAGTCTCTTGGACTGCAAACCATTCAAACTGAAAGGAAATCAACCCTGAATCTTCATTGGAAAGACTACTGCTGAAGTTGAAACTTCAATACTTTGGCCACCTGATGCGAAGGACTGACTCATCTAAAAGATCCTGATGCTGGGGAAGATCAAGGGCAGGGGCAGATGGGAGATATAGAAGATGACATGGTTGGATGGTATCACTGACTCAAGGGACATGAGTCTGAGCAAATTCCAGGAGACAGTGAAGGAGGGGGAAGCCTGGCATGCTGCAGTCCATAGGGTCACAAACAGTCAGACGCAACGTAGTGACTGAACAACAACAAATGCTGTGCTGTGAAAACAAAGAGGCCTCCGATGGTCATCGGTGTAATTCAGTGACAGTTCATTTCTCATTTATGCCAACTCCAATATGGGAAGAGCATCTCTCTTCCTTTTTCACTTGAGTGAACAGAATCTCGTGGTCTTCCTGGTCACTGAAACAGAAGCGGAGGAGGCACATGCCTCTTAACAACCTTGGCAGCAGACCTTCGTTAGTTGGAATGAGTCACTTGCCCTCAATTTAACTTAAAGGAAGACTCGGAAGTGTCACCGCACACAGGGAGATTGGATGAGCTCTTAACTGACAGAGCAACTAATGCAAATTTTATTCTTAAATACCACATGACGTTATTTATAATGACTGGTTCTGGCAGAGAGGTGGCAGTTGAAGAAGATTGCTGCCACAGTCAAAGATCAAAGATCTGCAAAAATATATCACATTTTCATTTGACCAAAAATAGTTCCAGGAGCTATGTGAAGAGTTGACCTGGAAGGATAATGGCAGAAAGGATCGTTTCTGAGACTGCCTCGAAAAGCAACATCAAAGACCTGGAACAGGACAGGGAATCGCAGGAATAGAAGCAAAGAAATTAACTCTCTCACTTTACAAATAACCAGAGGATGCCCACACATCATTTCTGTGAATTGCTCAAGGTTGCAAAGTTAATAAGCAGCTGTCCAACACTCTCTTTTATTTTTTTAATCACATTAGGAGAATGGAGAAAGGAAAACTAATGGAAACTTAAAATCTTTGACTCTAAGAATCAGGTTTTGGGGAGCTTATCTCAGGCAAACACTCAACACCATTAGATTCTGTTCATAACTGATTTTAAATGCGAACCCCCTCAAAGATATTACTTTCTTCTTAACTTTTAAGACCTGCCAATGGGTAAACATCAAACAGATAATGTATTCAATTTTTTTTTTTTTAACCTTGATTTAGACTCTTTTCCTATTACCTTCTGGGAAATCCTCAGCTTAAGAAAGAAATGTTTTTATCTTTCTCACCTCTAAACGTGTCTTAGTGCTGGAACAGTAAGCATTCTAATCAGTGTAGCTCTGGACCATCTGTAATGAGATTTCTTCTGGAGGATTCATCTCAGTCTCTAACACTCAGAAGTAGTTAATCCACTTGAGCCTAAAGCAGAAAGAAAATAGAGAAAGGAAAACGGTTGGAAAGAAGTGAGTGTCTGTGTGTGGGGGAGAGAAGATGGGTTAAATGGAGCAGTGCTTTTTTTTTTTTTTTTTTTTTGCCCTAAAGCTTTAGAAAATGCAAACGGAATGCATCTGTGTAACTGCACACTAAAAAATTAACAGTAAGCAAAAGGTCTTAGTATTATAAGGAGGCTTTGTAGGAGGCACTGGAATGGTCATTTTGCCTGATCGCTTCAGTTCATCTACCCTATTTCCCCAAGTGGTGGTTAAAGCTCTCTCCGTTTTACAAATGAGCAAACTGAGACTCGGGAATGTACCACATCACAATTTACCTAAATTCTGAAGTTGTGCTTCTTCCATCTGCTTAACAGTAGCAGTCTCAATATTTGGGTTCAATAAATGTTGATCAAGTATTTACCATGAACCCATGAACCCAAAAGGTGACACAATTTATTTCATGTAATCCTTAACATGATCTGACAAGCTCAGTGTGATTCCAATTCTTACAACAAAGGAAAATTCAAGTGCAAACTAAGGAGAATGAGTTGTCTGGGCTTTGTTCTGGGTGCCAGTGGGAGTACAGGATGGGACTCCACTTTATAGGAAAGATCTTCCTGATAATGAGCCTTTCTAGGTTTCCTAGTCTTTCCCGGTCTTTTTATCTTTACCTAGAAGACCTACTAAATGAGAATACCTGGGAGGAAAATCATTTTGACCACCAGTTGGGGACATATATGTTATCAGCGTATACCTTTACAATAGCAGCATAAACATATGTGAACAGAACACCCAGTACATTGATGTCCTTGAGGGTCATTACTTGAGTGAAAACGTAAATAAATTTAGGTGTGAAGTTCATCTCTGGGGCATGTTTGTTTTGAGAGTTTGAGCACACCTTTGAAACTTTATGATTCTCATATACAAATGTCCCTGTTGAAATGTAATCCACGTGGATTAAACATCCCAGAGGCATATTCACAAGGTTGAACCTAAAATTAAAATATATACTACAAAAGTAAAAAAGTGCAAAAATATGACCTCAGACCAAGACATAAAGTAGCCAATAGAAATAATCTTAAGATAATTTGGCTGATGGAATTAACAGACAGGAACATTAAAACAGCTACTGAAATTATGTTCATGGAAAGGGTGAACCTATGGGTGAAAGGGTGGGGAATCTTAGCAAAAAAATAAAAGACATAAAAAAAGAGCCAGATGCAACATTTAGAACTGAAAAGTATAAAAATTTTTAACTGAAAAGTTAAAAATTCATTGGATGACTATACTGAAATCCTTGTCTACTTATTGTACAAAGTACAGCAAAAAAAGTGATAACATCTCTAGCTATCAGTATAGATATGCATATTTTTTAACTTTAGTGTTATTATTTTGCTTTATAAACTTTGAAACCCTATTGTTAGATGTCTGACTGTGACAGTTAATTTTGTATCAACTTGTCTGGACCATGGGATGCACAGATATTTGATCAAACGTAGCTCTGAGTGCGTTTTTGTGAGGATATTTTTGGATGATACATGGAGTATACAAAAAGTATAAAAAAATTAATAACCAAAAGTTCCTTCTGTGAAAAGAATGAGGAGGAGGAGGCAAACTTGTAACACATTGAAAAAAAATTTAAAGAATAAATTTTGTTCCAGAAATAAAGAAATATTTCTTTTTAAAAAGTATATTTCTTGATCCTTCCCACCTTGTGCTGTAGCTATATTTATCTGAGATCCATTTTCAAGTGCTTTTAAACTATAGCTAAGTTTTATTTTCATCTTTGTCATTAACCTGAAAGTCCATGGTCTATTGTTTGATACTTATACTGGATTTGCATAATTAGAACACATGATTTCTTTATTTCAACGCATTTGCCTTTTTCAGCATCGTTATCAGTTGTGACACTGATGCCATGAAAAGTACTAATACGAGTTCTGAAGTAGTCACAGATATTTAATTTAACCTACAATACATTTGCATCTACTCAGCAATAACTATGCATTTAGCTCCTGGCTTTCATTTGTAATTTATTAATTCCATCAGCATATACTGAGCTTCCAGTAAATGCTGGCTACCGATCTAGACCCTACGATGCAACAGCATATAAAACATGACTCCTTCCCCAAAAGAGCCCTAAGTCTATGGGGCAAAGACATCAGCCTACATAAATAAGTATATTACAAAGCACTGTGTGCCACCACGGAAATTCGTGTGGGGTCATATGGCGGCTCAGAGGGAAAATAATTAAGTTTGTTTAGCTGAGTATTGCAGGAAGAAGCATTAGCATATCCTCAGTGGGTCAGTGGTACGTAGGAAAGCTCAGAGATCATTACAGGAATGTTCAAAGGACCCCATTTGTGAAGGACCTGGCAGCCATGCCAAGACTCAACTGCAGCCCACAGGCAGAAGACAGGGCTAGAGCCACCTGGATGGATGAGAGAGAAGGTCCAGTGTGATTTTGAAAGATAATGCTCCTCCTGTTCATCCTGCTCTCCAGGTTGTGTGGGTGTCTCTCCATCAGCAGTCTCCACCATGAATATTCTTCCCTTCTTCCTTATGTACATGCAATGGTCCATAATTAGTCTGCTTTTTAACTATTAGCTGCCTGTCATCATATAAGCCATGCATCCAGGCAACTATCTCCGAGCCTCTGATGTTATTATTTCTCTCTCCACAGTATTTATATGTTGTCTTATACCTATGCTATAACAAGACTCACCCTATTGAATTATATATTGAATCATATTAGTCATCCTTGGTGACCTTTGGGATTTCTGATGATGGTGGGCTGCCTTCTTATTTGTAGCCTTAGTACCCTGAAGGGTTCTGAGCACATGATGAGTGTTCAAAGTTTGGTAAAAGTACATGTTAATCATATAATTTAAGCAAATGGTCTCTCAAATAACCATAACCAGCCCCACAAAATTTTATACTGTGAAATATCATTCAACCATATTTTCATTTGATGGTCTTGAGTTCTTCTAAAAAATTCAGTGTCTATGTTGAAAGAAATTTATAAATGCTCTGAAAAGAAATTTTTAAAAATTTTAATATTTACTTAACCCTTGGTAGAAGCAAGCTAGCCCTACACTGGGAATATTGCATGTTATGTAATGGTTAATTTTATGTGTCAGCTTGGTTAGACTATGGTGCCTCATTGATTGATTAAACAGCAATCTAGATACTTCCAGGAAGGTATTTTTTAGAGATAATTAACATTTAAATCAGAAGATTTTGAGTAAAGCAGATTATCTTCCATATAGTAGGTAGGCTTCATTCAGTGAGTTGAAGGCCTAAAGAAAAAAGTTTGAGAAAAGGATTCTGCTTCCCAACTCAAACCTGCCAAAGTATTGACTCTTGCCAGAAATTCCAGCCCACCAGAGAAATTTTGAACTTGTTGATACCCGTGATTGTGTGAGCCAGTTCCTTAAAATCCCCCCACCTCCACCCTGCCCCAACTCATCTCTTCTCTCTTTCTCTCTCTTGGTTCTGCTTCTCTGGAGAATCCTGACAACTCATCACGGTATTTTTTAATCATCACAACCAATTTGTGAGGGCAGTATTTTATTTGTCACACAAAGACACCGAGGCTCAGAAAGCCTTAAATACCTTGCATAGTGAGTGTGGCAGACATTACTACTGTTCACCAATATCTATTTTTCCCCGGGGTGACTATTGACTCTGGTTTGCCTGATACTATCCTGGTTTTTGGATAAGAGGCACCTTTAGTCCCAGGAATTCCCTTCTCATCAGGTCATGCAGGAAAATGGTATTTCCTACCCCGTGGCAAAGCCATGTAACTCTCTTTGACCAGGGCAATGAGAGCAGAAATGGGCTGTGAGTCACTTCTGGGTAGAAGAATTTAATTAATGGTGTTTGACTGTCCATCTTCCTCTACTGGATAGTGTTAGTTGATGAAAATATTGACGGGGATGTGAATGCTGAGCCGTCATGGTGGATGATTGCCTGGTATTCGGACACAACTGAGCGACTGGGGCACACACAGCGCAGCTGCTGACTACCACCTATCTCTTTGATCAGCCACTGAAATGCTGGGGGTACTGCAGACTATGCCTTGAATAGTGTAGTGGAAGTCTCTACAATTTTCCCATAGCTACTCTGTAATCAAGAGAAGGCAAATTTTGTTTAACTGATGTGTTGAGAAAGCAAGCATATATTTTTGCATACAGAAAGAAAGGGACCAGTAGAAAAACGCAGACCATGGATGCCAGAGAAAGCAAGTCTTGGAGTGCGAATGAGGCTAGAGGAAGTGGTTAAAGAATGTGGTTAGAGAAGGGAGAGAGAAGAGAGATCGCGGGCTTCCCTCAGGGGTGGAGGACTCACAGCTCCTTCTCTGAAGGTTTAGGGAATGGTTGAGAGATAGCTGACTCTCTTAAGATGGGGAGGAGAATTTGCCATAAATACCACTGTGCTCAGATGAGTAATGGGAAGAGAATCTTTGATTAACTTCCTTAACAAATTCTTTTCTTTCTTTTTTTTTAAATTAGAGTTGCTTTACAATGTTGTGTTAGCTTCTTTGTATAGCAAAGTCAATCAGCTGTATGTTTGCATATATTTCCTCTTTTTTGGATTTCCTTTCCATTTAGATCACCACAGGGCATGGAGTAGAGTTCCTCATGCTACCCTATACAGTATGTTCTTATTAGCTATTTTATATATAATATGAAGAGTATGTGCATGTCAGTGCCAATCTCCCAATTCATTCCACCTTCTTTCCCCCTCAGTGTCCATACGTATGTTCTCTATATCTGTGTCTCCATTTCTGCTTCATAAATAAAATAACCTATACCAATAGGAGAGACTTCCCAGATGGTGCCAGTGGGAAAGAATCCACCTGCCAATGCAGGAGACACAAGAGATATGGATTTGATTCCTGGGTCAGGAAGATCCCCTGGATGAGGAAATGGCAACCCACTCCAATGTTCTTGCCTGGAAAATTCAGTGGACAGAGGAGCCTGGCGGGCTACAGTCCAGGGGGTCTCAAAGAGTCAGACACAAGTGAGCATAGCACACAGAGCAACATACCAATAGGAAGTAAAGTTGAGGCGATGTGCTCACTGACATTTGACATTTTATGATGGTAGAAATGAATCATCACATATACACCGCTTAGGCCGGATACCCCTTATCACCGGATGGCAGAAGAGAAAGCTGAAGGTTGATTCAAAGAGCAGGCGCAGTAACAAGACACCAGCAACAATGTGAGGGCTTTTTAAACAGCAGAATTCATTACAGTAATTGTGAATGGCTTTGTAGAGTTCCTGATTTCCTGATTATCTCATTAACTATATTCGTATCACAGATGACTTTTAATTTGTCAATAAGAACAGACAAGGGTAATTAAATAATTATCGACAGTAAATGCTCTTTGCTGCTAGTGAGGCAGATGTGAAGCAAAGCAACGTGAAGACAACCCAACACCAGCCAAAGCCGCGTGGCTCTTGCACCCAGCCGCTGGGAGGAAGCTCACGTCTCTTATCTTAATCTGAGAACCACACCTGAAGGCAGCTGTCTCTCAGCGTCTTCTGCTGTCAACACCCAGGTAGATCGGAGTTCCTGCTATTGTTTGTGCATTCTAACAGCATTGTTGTGTTTTTAAATTTTTATTTAATTTTGGAGAATAGTTAATTAACAATGCTGTGTTTGTTTCAGGTGCACAGCAAACTGATTCAGTTATACATACGCATGCGTCTGTTTTTTTTCAAATTCTTTTCCCATTTAGTTTGTTGCTGTTCAGTCACTAAGTCATGTCCGACTCTTTGAGACCCAATGGACAGGCTTCCCTGTCCTTCGCTGTCTCCCAGAGTTTGCTCAAAGTCATGTCCATTGCGTCGGTGAAGCCATCCAACCATCTTATCCTTTGTCGCCCCCTTCTGTGCCTGCCCTATGTCTTCCCAGCATCAGGGTCTTTTCCAATGAGTCAGCTCTTTGCATCAGATGGCCAAAATATTTAGGTTATTATAAAATACTGAGTTGCATTCCTTAGGTTACACAGTAGGTCCTTGTTGGTTACCTATTTGAAATATACCGGTATGTCAATGTTAACCCCTTCCTCCTGATCTATCCCTCCTCCCCACTTTTCTCTCCTGGTAACCATATGTTCGTTCTCTATGTGTCCCTTTCTAATGAACAGAATTTTAACAGAACAATTTTCTAAAAATGTATTTGACTTTTTCACATTCCATGCTTTCATGGTGGGGATGTGCAGTTGTACTCATGTTGAATTCCTGGGTGTCAGGTTGGAAGGGTTCTTCCTAGATGAGTCAACATACTAAGTCAAGTAACCATTTATTTGCCAATACTTGATGCATGCCCATCTCTGTGCTGGGGCTAGAAATGGAAGAGGCCTGTAGCATGCTTTGTGAGGCTAATGTAGTATCTTAACTAAGAACTGGTTCTCTGGGCCAGGAAGAGAAATTCATGCGTAAGTCAGGTGGTGTCAAAAGGAAATTTGGAATACAGAAAAATAATTAATAAATACAATAGGGAGAAGGGCATTTCAAGCAGAGAGGGGTCATATGAGAAAGCCCACATCTGAAAAGAGCATGGTTTTCTTGGGAAATAAACAATTTTGAGTGTGTGTGAGAACTCTTGCTACATATTACAATAATCTGGCACTTTAGCATATATGGGTGCTGGGCCCATCCCAAGACCTTCCTGCTTTATTGACAGGTAAGTCAAGATTCAAACTGCTTCATACTTCTCAAAAATAAAGATGGAGAGCATTAATTCTTATAAAATTAGAAAGAAGAGCCCACCTGCTCCCCTGGAAAAGTCTCAAATATGTATGAAAACTTGAAGTCCTTCTTATCCACTTCTGTGATTTTAAAAAGAAGATGATAACTAAAGGAAATTGATCTGGTCATAAACAAAACAAAAGTTTCAATCAAAGCTGGCTTTTTCTAAAAAAATATAACTTTATATATTTATTTGTTGGCTTGTGGGTCTTTTTTGCTGTGCAGGCTTTTTTTAGTTGCAGCGAGCAGGGGCTACTCTCCAGCTGCAGTGCTCGAGCTTCTCATTGCGGTGGCCCCTCCTGTTGCAAAGCACAGGCTCTAGGGTGCACAGGCTTCAGTAACTGTGGTGGGAGGGCTCAGAAGTTGCAGCTCCTGGGCTCTAGAGCACAGGCCCAATGGGTGTGGCGCATGCGCTTTGCTGTTCAGCTACCTGTGGGATCTTCCCATATCAGGGGTCAAATCTGCGTCTCCTGCATTGGCAAGCAGATTCTTTATAACTGAACCAGCAGGGAAGCCCGAAGATGATGCTTTCTTTTTGCCTTTTTAACTGTTTTTTTCTTAATTTATTTTAAATTGAAGGATAATTACAATAATGTGTTGGCTTCCGCCATCTGATCCACACAGATCAGTCATAGGTATACATGTGTCCCCTCCCTCTTGAANCAGCTCCTTCTCTGAAGGTTTAGGGAATGGTTGAGAGATAGCTGACTCTCTTAAGATGGGGAGGAGAATTTGCCATAAATACCACTGTACTCAGATGAGCACTGGGAAGAGAATCTTTGATTAACTTCCTTAACAAATTCTTTTCTTTCTTTTTTTTTAAATTAGAGTTGCTTTACAATGTTGTGTTGGCTTCTTTGTATAGCAAAGTCAATCAGCTGTATGTTTGCATATATTTCCTCTTTTTTGGATTTCCTTTCCATTTAGATCACCACAGGGCATGGAGTAGAGTTCCTCATGCTACCCTATACAGTATGTTCTTATTAGCTATTTTATATATAATATGAAGAGTATGTGCATGTCAGTGCCAATCTCCCAATTCATTCCACCTTCTTTCCCCCTCAGTGTCCATACGTATGTTCTCTATATCTGTGTCTCCATTTCTGCTTCATAAATAAAATAACCTATACCAATAGGAGAGACTTCCCAGATGGTGCCAGTGGGAAAGAATCCACCTGCCAATGCAGGAGACACAAGAGATATGGATTTGATTCCTGGGTCAGGAAGATCCCCTGGATGAGGAAATGGCAACCCACTCCAATGTTCTTGCCTGGAAAATTCAGTGGACAGAGGAGCCTGGCGGGCTACAGTCCAGGGGGTCTCAAAGAGTCAGACACAAGTGAGCATAGCACACAGAGCAACATACCAATAGGAAGTAAAGTTGAGGCGATGTGCTCACTGACATTTGACATTTTATGATGGTAGAAATGAATCATCACATATACACCGCTTAGGCCGGATACCCCTTATCACCGGATGGCAGAAGAGAAAGCTGAAGGTTGATTCAAAGAGCAGGCGCAGTAACAAGACACCAGCAACAATGTGAGGGCTTTTTAAACAGCAGAATTCATTACAGTAATTGTGAATGGCTTTGTAGAGTTCCTGATTTCCTGATTATCTCATTAACTATATTCGTATCACAAATGACTTTTAATTTGTCAATAAGAACAGACAAGGGTAATTAAATAATTATCGACAGTAAATGCTCTTTGCTGCTAGTGAGGCAGATGTGAAGCAAAGCAACGTGAAGACAACCCAACACCAGCCAAAGCCGCGTGGCTCTTGCACCCAGCCGCTGGGAGGAAGCTCACGTCTCTTATCTTAATCTGAGAACCACACCTGAAGGCAGCTGTCTCTCAGCGTCTTCTGCTGTCAACACCCAGGTAGATCGGAGTTCCTGCTATTGTTTGTGCATTCTAACAGCATTGTTGTGTTTTTAAATTTTTATTTAATTTTGGAGAATAGTTAATTAACAATGCTGTGTTTGTTTCAGGTGCACAGCAAACTGATTCAGTTATACATACGCATGCGTCTGTTTTTTTTCAAATTCTTTTCCCATTTAGTTTGTTGCTGTTCAGTCACTAAGTCATGTCCGACTCTTTGAGACCCAATGGACAGGCTTCCCTGTCCTTCGCTGTCTCCCAGAGTTTGCTCAAAGTCATGTCCATTGCGTCGGTGATGCCATCCAACCATCTTATCCTTTGTCGCCCCCTTCTGTGCCTGCCCTATGTCTTCCCAGCATCAGGGTCTTTTCCAATGAGTCAGCTCTTTGCATCAGATGGCCAAAATATTTAGGTTATTATAAAATACTGAGTTGCATTCCTTAGGTTACGCAGTAGGTCCTTGTTGGTTACCTATTTGAAATATACCGGTATGTCAATGTTAACCCCTTCCTCCTGATCTATCCCTCCTCCCCACTTTTCTCTCCTGGTAACCATATGTTCGTTCTCTATGTGTCCCTTTCTAATGAACAGAATTTTAACAGAACAATTTTCTAAAAATGTATTTGACTTTTTCACATTCCATGCTTTCATGGTGGGGATGTGCAGTTGTACTCATGTTGAATTCCTGGGTGTCAGGTTGGAAGGGTTCTTCCTAGATGAGTCAACATACTAAGTCAAGTAACCATTTATTTGCCAATACTTGATGCATGCCCATCTCTGTGCTGGGGCTAGAAATGGAAGAGGCCTGTAGCATGCTTTGTGAGGCTAATGTAGTATCTTAACTAAGAACTGGTTCTCTGGGCCAGGAAGAGAAATTCATGCGTAAGTCAGGTGGTGTCAAAAGGAAATTTGGAATACAGAAAAATAATTAATAAATACAATAGGGAGAAGGGCATTTCAAGCAGAGAGGGGTCATATGAGAAAGCCCACATCTGAAAAGAGCATGGTTTTCTTGGGAAATAAACAATTTTGAGTGTGTGTGAGAACTCTTGCTACATATTACAATAATCTGGCACTTTAGCATATATGGGTGCTGGGCCCATCCCAAGACCTTCCTGCTTTATTGACAGGTAAGTCAAGATTCAAACTGCTTCATACTTCTCAAAAATAAAGATGGAGAGCATTAATTCTTATAAAATTAGAAAGAAGAGCCCACCTGCTCCCCTGGAAAAGTCTCAAATATGTATGAAAACTTGAAGTCCTTCTTATCCACTTCTGTGATTTTAAAAAGAAGATGATAACTAAAGGAAATTGATCTGGTCATAAACAAAACAAAAGTTTCAATCAAAGCTGGCTTTTTCTAAAAAAATATAACTTTATATATTTATTTGTTGGCTTGTGGGTCTTTTTTGCTGTGCAGGCTTTTTTTAGTTGCAGCGAGCAGGGGCTACTCTCCAGCTGCAGTGCTCGAGCTTCTCATTGCGGTGGCCCCTCCTGTTGCAAAGCACAGGCTCTAGGGTGCACAGGCTTCAGTAACTGTGGTGGGAGGGCTCAGAAGTTGCAGCTCCTGGGCTCTAGAGCACAGGCCCAATGGGTGTGGCGCATGCGCTTTGCTGTTCAGCTACCTGTGGGATCTTCCCATATCAGGGGTCAAATCTGCGTCTCCTGCATTGGCAAGCAGATTCTTTATAACTGAACCAGCAGGGAAGCCCGAAGATGATGCTTTCTTTTTGCCTTTTTAACTGTTTTTTTCTTAATTTATTTTAAATTGAAGGATAATTACAATAATGTGTTGGCTTCCGCCATCTGATCCACACAGATCAGTCATAGGTATACATGTGTCCCCTCCCTCTTGAATCTCCTTTCCACCTCCCACCTAAAGCTGGTGTTTTCTGAAAGACATTTTGTTGCACTTTCTGCTTACAGAATTACCTATTTTAACTTGAGCTCCATAAGTATTAGCTGATAAGCAATATTATGTTAGAGCCTAAGAATATGTAATCTGACAGCTACTCATTTTTAGTCAATATGTAAGTTCTAGGTCATCTATACTTTTCTTGGTCTTGTCTCAACCAGGCTTCTCTTAGAAAAAGTTATTTCTTCTGTGTATTAGTCAGCTCAGGCTGACATAACAAAATGCTAGACTGGCTGGCTTACATAGCAGACATTTATTTTCTCACAGGTCAAGTCCATGTCTTTCATTGTGAATACGTGCAAATCTTTCAGCACAGGACTTTTAAAAGGAGGCAAGGGTTAACTTCATGTTGATTATTGATTATGTGATTTGTTGGTTATATATGATTGCCTTCCACTTGATGGATTACAGTGTATTTTGCTTAAACACACCTTTGAAGTCTGGCTCATGCCTGATTGGCAGATAGTGAGATGTGAAATAGACTTTATACACAACAGATCCATTTGGCTTTTCTTTCCTAGATGATGGAGAGTTTAAAAATAAGACTTGAGTTATGAAATGCCCCATGTACTCAATACCAGACTGTTTAAGAAATTAAAGATTCATAGCAGGCAACACAAAATAGAGAAAGCATTTTAACTTGGGAATAGACTAACAGATTTCAAATCCTGGCTCCCTCCCACATGCTAAAAGAATGAAGAGGTTGCATAAGTCCTCTCTGAGCCTCAATTTCTTTATCTGCAAATTGAAGTGATAATATTACCTTCATGTGTGCTATGAGGATAAAATACACGTATTCAACTCTTGCTGAATACCTAATCAGTATTAATATTTTAAATATTTAAGTAGTAGTAAAATACAGGCACTGCCCAATCAGAACGATGCTGGTACCCATGAAAAATAAACACATACACACTATTACATATAAAATAGATAATCAACAAGGACCTACTGTATAGCAGTAGGTTTATACTCTAATCAAAGGTCTGTAGTAACTTGTATGGGAAAAGAATCTGAAGCAGAATAGATATATGTGTATAGATAACTGAATCACATTGCTGCACACCTGAAAGTAACACAACATTGTAAATCAAATATACTCCAATATAAAAAAAATTTTAAGAAAAAACAAATAAGCAAAACCCCCATACTCCAAAAATCTATAGGTAAATTTCAGCTGAATACAACCCTGACCTAAATGAGTGTAAGTATAGGTGCTGGAAATACAGAAATTAATGGAACAGAGTCCATTGCTTCCATACCTCAAGTGACTCAAAGTACTTGAGAGCACAAGAGACATGTGACAAAATACTTGCAACACAGTATACTAGAGATTAGAGATGTTGTATATGACAATATAGTACACTGGACATTAGAGATGTTGTATACGACAATATGGTACACTGGACATTAGAGATGTTGTATA
>SJYW01010160.1:231405-245184 GCA_006410735.1 Raphicerus campestris
ACTACTGTTCACCAATATCTATTTTTCCCCGGGGTGACTATTGACTCTGGTTTGCCTGATACTATCCTGGTTTTTGGATAAGAGGCACCTTTAGTCCCAGGAATTCCCTTCTCATCAGGTCATGCAGGAAAATGGTATTTCCTACCCCGTGGCAAAGCCATGTAACTCTCTTTGACCAGGGCAATGAGAGCAGAAATGGGCTGTGAGTCACTTCTGGGTAGAAGAATTTAATTAATGGTGTTTGACTGTCCATCTTCCTCTACTGGATAGTGTTAGTTGATGAAAATATTGACGGGGATGTGAATGCTGAGCCGTCATGGTGGATGATTGCCCAGGAGTCGGACACAACTGAGCGACTGGGGCACACACAGCGCAGCTGCTGACTACCACCTATCGCTTTGATCAGCCACTGAAATGCTGGGGGTACTGCAGACTATGCCTTGAATAGTGTAGTGGAAGTCTCTACAATTTTCCCATAGCTACTCTGTAATCAAGAGAAGGCAAATTTTGTTTAAGTGATGTCTTGAGAAAGCAAGCATATATTTTTGCATACAGAAAGAAAGGGACCAATAGAAAAACGCAGACCAGGGATGCCAGAGAAAGCAAGTCTTGGAGTGCGAATGAGGCTAGAGGAAGTGGTTAAAGAATGTGGTTAGAGAAGGGAGAGAGAAGAGAGATCGCGGGCTTCCCTCAGGGGTGGAGGACTCAGCTCCTTCTCTGAAGGTTTAGGGAATGGTTGAGAGATAGCTGACTCTCTTAAGATGGGGAGGAGAATTTGCCATAAATACCACTGTACTCAGATGAGCACTGGGAAGAGAATCTTTGATTAACTTCCTTAACAAATTCTTTTCTTTCTTTTTTTTTAAATTAGAGTTGCTTTACAATGTTGTGTTGGCTTCTTTGTATAGCAAAGTCAATCAGCTGTATGTTTGCATATATTTCCTCTTTTTTGGATTTCCTTTCCATTTAGATCACCACAGGGCATGGAGTAGAGTTCCTCATGCTACCCTATACAGTATGTTCTTATTAGCTATTTTATATATAATATGAAGAGTATGTGCATGTCAGTGCCAATCTCCCAATTCATTCCACCTTCTTTCCCCCTCAGTGTCCATACGTATGTTCTCTATATCTGTGTCTCCATTTCTGCTTCATAAATAAAATAACCTATACCAATAGGAGAGACTTCCCAGATGGTGCCAGTGGGAAAGAATCCACCTGCCAATGCAGGAGACACAAGAGATACGGATTTGATTCCTGGGTCAGGAAGATCCCCTGGATGAGGAAATGGCAACCCACTCCAATGTTCTTGCCTGGAAAATTCAGTGGACAGAGGAGCCTGGCGGGCTACAGTCCAGGGGGTCTCAAAGAGTCAGACACAAGTGAGCATAGCACACAGAGCAACATACCAATAGGAAGTAAAGTTGAGGCGATGTGCTCACTGACATTTGACATTTTATGATGGTAGAAATGAATCATCACATATACACCGCTTAGGCCGGATACCCCTTATCACCGGATGGCAGAAGAGAAAGCTGAAGGTTGATTCAAAGAGCAGGCGCAGTAACAAGACACCAGCAACAATGTGAGGGCTTTTTAAACAGCAGAATTCATTACAGTAATTGTGAATGGTTTTGTAGAGTTCCTGATTTCCTGATTATCTCATTAACTATATTCGTATCACAAATGACTTTTAATTTGTCAATAAGAACAGACAAGGGTAATTAAATAATTATCGACAGTAAATGCTCTTTGCTGCTAGTGAGGCAGATGTGAAGCAAAGCAACGTGAAGACAACCCAACACCAGCCAAAGCCGCGTGGCTCTTGCACCCAGCCGCTGGGAGGAAGCTCACGTCTCTTATCTTAATCTGAGAACCACACCTGAAGGCAGCTGTCTCTCAGCGTCTTCTGCTGTCAACACCCAGGTAGATCGGAGTTCCTGCTATTGTTTGTGCATTCTAACAGCATTGTTGTGTTTTTAAATTTTTATTTAATTTTGGAGAACAGTTAATTAACAATGCTGTGTTTGTTTCAGGTGCACAGCAAACTGATTCAGTTATACATATACATGCGTCTGTTTTTTTTTCAAATTCTTTTCCCATTTAGTTTGTTGCTGTTCAGTCACTAAGTCATGTCCGACTCTTTGAGACCCAATGGACAGGCTTCCCTGTCCTTCGCTGTCTCCCAGAGTTTGCTCAAAGTCATGTCCATTGCGTCGGTGAAGCCATCCAACCATCTTATCCTTTGTCGCCCCCTTCTGTGCCTGCCCTATGTCTTCCCAGCATCAGGGTCTTTTCCAATGAGTCAGCTCTTTGCATCAGATGGCCAAAATATTTAGGTTATTATAAAATACTGAGTTGCATTCCTTAGGTTACGCAGTAGGTCCTTGTTGGTTACCTATTTGAAATATACCGGTATGTCAATGTTAACCCCTTCCTCCTGATCTATCCCTCCTCCCCACCTTTCTCTCCTGGTAACCATATGTTCGTTCTCTATGTGTCCCTTTCTAATGAACAGAATTTTAATAGAACAATTTTCTAAAAATGTATTTGACTTTTTCACATTCCATGCTTTCATGGTGGGGATGTGCAGTTGTACTTATGTTGAATTCCTGGGTGTCAGGTTGGAAGGGTTCTTCCTAGATGAGTCAACATACTAAGTCAAGTAACCATTTATTTGCCAATACTTGATGCATGCCCATCTCTGTGCTGGGGCTAGAAATGGAAGAGGCCTGTAGCATGCTTTGTGAGGCTAATGTAGTATCTTAACTAAGAACTGGTTCTCTGGGCCAGGAAGAGAAATTCATGCGTAAGTCAGGTGGTGTCAAAAGGAAATTTGGAATACAGAAAAATAATTAATAAATACAATAGGGAGAAGGGCATTTCAAGCAGAGAGGGGTCATATGAGAAAGCCCACATCTGAAAAGAGCATGGTTTTCTTGGGAAATAAACAATTTTGAGTGTGTGTGAGAACTCTTGCTACATATTACAATAATCTGGCACTTTAGCATATATGGGTGCTGGGCCCATCCCAAGACCTTCCTGCTTTATTGACAGGTAAGTCAAGATTCAAACTGCTTCATACTTCTCAAAAATAAAGATGGAGAGCATTAATTCTTATAAAATTAGAAAGAAGAGCCCACCTGCTCCCCTGGAAAAGTCTCAAATATGTATGAAAACTTGAAGTCCTTCTTATCCACTTCTGTGATTTTAAAAAGAAGATGATAACTAAAGGAAATCGATCTGGTCATAAACAAAACAAAAGTTTCAATCAAAGCTGGCTTTTTCTAAAAAAATATAACTTTATATATTTATTTGTTGGCTTGTGGGTCTTTTTTGCTGTGCAGGCTTTTTTTAGTTGCAGCGAGCAGGGGCTACTCTCCAGCTGCAGTGCTCGAGCTTCTCATTGCGGTGGCCCCTCCTGTTGCAAAGCACAGGCTCTAGGGTGCACAGGCTTCAGTAACTGTGGTGGGAGGGCTCAGAAGTTGCAGCTCCTGGGCTCTAGAGCACAGGCCCAATGGGTGTGGCGCATGCGCTTTGCTGTTCAGCTACCTGTGGGATCTTCCCATATCAGGGGTCAAATCTGCGTCTCCTGCATTGGCAAGCAGATTCTTTATAACTGAACCAGCAGGGAAGCCCGAAGATGATGCTTTCTTTTTGCCTTTTTAACTGTTTTTTTCTTAATTTATTTTAAATTGAAGGATAATTACAATAATGTGTTGGCTTCCGCCATCTGATCCACACAGATCAGTCATAGGTATACATGTGTCCCCTCCCTCTTGAATCTCCTTTCCACCTCCCACCTAAAGCTGGTGTTTTCTGAAAGACATTTTGTTGCACTTTCTGCTTACAGAATTAACTATTTTAACTTGAGCTCCATAAGTATTAGCTGATAAGCAATATTATGTTAGAGCCTAAGAATATGTAATCTGACAGCTACTCATTTTTAGTCAATATGTAAGTTCTAGGTCATCTATACTTTTCTTGGTCTTGTCTCAACCAGGCTTCTCTTAGAAAAAGTTATTTCTTCTGTGTATTAGTCAGCTCAGGCTGACATAACAAAATGCTAGACTGGCTGGCTTACATAGCAGACATTTATTTTCTCACAGGTCAAGTCCATGTCTTTCATTGTGAATATGTGCAAATCTTTCAGCACAGGACTTTTAAAAGGAGGCAAGGGTTAACTTCATGTTGATTATTGATTATGTGATTTGTTGGTTATATATGATTGCCTTCCACTTGATGGATTACAGTGTATTTTGCTTAAACACACCTTTGAAGTCTGGCTCATGCCTGATTGGCAGATAGTGAGATGTGAAATAGACTTTATACACAACAGATCCATTTGGCTTTTCTTTCCTAGATGATGGAGAGTTTAAAAATAAGACTTGAGTTATGAAATGCCCCATGTACTCAATACCAGACTGTTTAAGAAATTAAAGATTCATAGCAGGCAACACAAAATAGAGAAAGCATTTTAACTTGGGAATAGACTAACAGATTTCAAATCCTGGCTCCCTCCCACATGCTAAAAGAATGAAGAGGTTGCATAAGTCCTCTCTGAGCCTCAATTTCTTTATCTGCAAATTGAAGTGATAATATTACCTTCATGTGTGCTATGAGGATAAAATACACGTATTCAACTCTTGCTGAACACCTAATCAGTATTAATATTTTAAATATTTAAGTAGTAGTAAAATACAGGCACTGCCCAATCAGAACGATGCTGGTACCCATGAAAAATAAACACATACACACTATTACATATAAAATAGATAATCAACAAGGACCTACTGTATAGCAGTAGGTTTATACTCTAATCAAAGGTCTGTAGTAACTTGTATGGGAAAAGAATCTGAAGCAGAATAGATATATGTGTATAGATAACTGAATCACATTGCTGCACACCTGAAAGTAACACAACATTGTAAATCAAATATACTCCAATATAAAAAAAATTTTAAGAAAAAACAAATAAGCAAAACCCCCATACTCCAAAAATCTATAGGTAAATTTCAGCTGAATACAACCCTGACCTAAATGAGTGTAAGTATAGGTGCTGGAAATACAGAAATTAATGGAACAGAGTCCATTGCTTCCATACCTCAAGTGACTCAAAGTACTTGAGAGCACAAGAGACATGTGACAAAATACTTGCAACACAGTATACTAGAGATTAGAGATGTTGTATATGACAATATAGTACACTGGACATTAGAGATGTTGTATACGACAATATGGTACACTGGACATTAGAGATGTTGTATATGACAATATAGTACACTAGACAGTAGAGATGTCATATATGACAATATAGTATACTAGACCAGGCATTAGAGCTGCCTGGTCACAGGTGATAGTACCGGGCACAGGTCTTGTTACATAGCACGCACTCTTTCCTTCCCCTTGGCCTTGGAAGGGACACAGGTTTTGGTATGGTGAGATCATGTATCATTTTATTTAACATAAATGGGAGGAAGAAAGAAAAACAAGAAGGTGGAAAACACTTAGATTTTGAATAAAGGAAACCAGTTCAAGCCATTCAAGTCTTTGCTTTGTACCACAGTGCCTAGCAGGTTACCCACCACTCACATGTAACTTGCCACCTTTACCCAAACACCAGCTGTCTCAATAAGCTAGCAAGAATAATAACCTTGTATTACCGGTGACCCAGGCTTTGCACTGTTTTATATTCAACATCTCGTTTAATCCTCTTTGAACTCACTATGACGTTACAATTGTCTCTCATTTATCAGGTGAAAACTGGAGGTCAGAAAGGTAAGCTGAATTGGCCAAGGTCACGCAACAGAAGCTCTTGTAACTGGTAAAGATGACTCCAGGTCGCCATTGCAGATAGAGGCGATGACCTCCTAGAGATTTCAGGACAGCCTAATCTCTTGCCTATGTCTTGTATCGTTAGGATCTAGTGAATCAAAAGACAAAGACTTAACACTGAGCAGAGCTCTGCATGTTGTGGTTTGGGGAAGACTGGATACATGCATATGTATGACCGAGTCCCTTCACTATTCGCCTGGAACTATCACAACGCTGTTAGCTGACTATACTCCAAAACAAAATAAAAAGGTTTTNTCTCTTGCCTATGTCTTGTATCATTAGGATGTAGTGAATCAAAAGACAAAGACTTAACACTGAGCAGAGCTCCGCATGTTGTGGTTTGGGGAAGACTGGATACATGCATATGTATGACCGAGTCCCTTCACTGTTCACCTGGAACTATCACAACGCTGTTAGCTGACTATACTCCAAAACAAAATAAAAAGGTTTTTAAAATTATCATTTCAACATGTCAATAAAATACATAAACTCTTTTCTAAAATGTGAGTAGCCTCATAAGACAGTGGGATCCTCACCTTAAAGAGGAATTATGTCATTCTAAGAAAAGTTTTAAGGAAATAAATATGTTGTATCAGAAATGATATCTTCATAATTCTTCCCATTATGTGAATACACAGGGAGAGAGGGAGAATTGGCAGGAATTGGGGGGAGTATCATTTGTATGTAAAGTGATTTATAATCTGCAGTGCTCCAAATAAGTATCTGAAATACTACTAACTTGGATTTCTTGAGTTGAATGTAGCATAGATATACACCTTTTAAATAAAAGTGCTACTAAAGAGAGAGAGAGAGAGTAAAAAAAAGCAGTCTTTATGGTTGCATGTTCAGACACAAAAATAAGTCCAGAAGCTCTTCATCTTATGGAAGTCAGTATGTTGCCTGCCAGGTAGCAACTCAAGGGCCTTGCTTCCTACTAACTTGAACCCAGGATGTAAAACCAAAATTCCAGGGCCAAGCCAAAGTCCGTTGCTACATGGAGTGTGGATGATGCAACGAGTCAAGCCAAGCTAGAGCTGGCACGGTAAACAGAGCAAGAAGAAAGCAGGTTTGGAGACTATGGGGTTGGGGGGCGGTGGGGATTCAAGCAAAGGCCAGCTTGGCTGAAGGCGTAGTTGTGCCAACTCACTGCACAAGTTTTCCAGTTCAGGTCACGGGCATTGTTGAACCTGCTGCCCACCAGCTGGTAGCAAAGGGGAAACCAGTAGTAGGACCAGGAGCTGTCATTTCCAGTCAACTCCTCCCACCATCGAAGTGATGAGGTGATGGGGACACTCTGGCTTTTGGCTGCATTGTATGATATTAAAATTGCACAAGTAGGGATGAATAATCGTGAGCTGTGACATTCACACATGTTGTCATACAGTGAACGCTCTCAAAAGCAGTGGGAAGCTGCTTAGAGTAAACTTTCCAGCTACAGTGAATCGATTCAAATGAGATACAGATGAGCACTAGCACAGAACGGACTAGCCTTAGAAACAGAGGCCCAGAGAGTGTTCAGACCTGAGCTTTCTGGAAACACCTGCGGAAAGGATGATGGGCACAACTACCAATTAAAGGGAAACTTACCATTATGCCTGGCAAAGGGAAATCGCTTTGATGGAAAAAGTACTACATGCCAGAAGCTGATTACTTTATGCAATCATCTCATCAGACCCATATTTTAAAAAAAAGGAAGATGGACCATTTATCCTAAGTCAGAACAGCAGTGAAGGAAGAGCTGAATTGGAGAGAAGAACATTCTGATTATAACATCTACCTACTTAACATCACACAGAGGCTGCCTCTTCACAGGGCTGTAGCCCTGTCATGACCCAAAGACCAGCTTACAAAGGTTAGTTCAGTTACCTCAGTTGTTTTAATCGCATTGACTTTCAAGATTTTGTCAGTTCACTTAAATTCATTCAGGGTCTAATATTTGTGCAAGGAATACATGGATGAATGTATTCCTCATTCCTCAAGGAACTTAGCATTTAGTAGGAAGGAGACAGGGCTTCCCAGGTGGCGCTCGTGGTAAAGAACCCTCCTGCAATGCAGGAAACAAAAGAGACACAGGTTCCATCCCTGGGACAGGAAGATCCCCTGGAGAAAGAAATGGCAATCCACTCCAGTATTCCTGCCTGGAGAATTCCATAGACAGAAGAGCCTGGCAAGCTACAGTCCAGGGGGTCGCAGAGAGTGGACATGACTATAGCAACTTAGCACATATGCACACAGGAAGGACATAATGAATAAATCAGAGTGGAGAAAAAGTGTATGTTTTTCCTAATGATGGCAAAAAGGAAGGAGAAGGTANCCCCTCCAACCAAAGCTGCAGTGTGTACGAATGTTGGAGCCTGGGTGGATGACAGGAGCAAGGAGAAATGGCCTGGAACTGGGTCTCAGAGCCCAGGACTGGTGTGTCTTGCTAAGTGTCTGGGGAGGATTGAGGCTGGTGTCAGGAAGACGACTCTGCTGAGAGTAGGGGAGAAACTGTAGCATGGCCAGACGGGGAGGAGGGAAGGAGCCAGGAAGACAGTGCCATGATGCAGAGGACAGGCCATCAGGTCCTGGACCTGCCTGAGAAAGGAGAGCCTGGGCCACTCTGAGTAAGGACAGCATTCCGCAGTCAGCAGGGGTGTCAGCCCAAGACAGCCTGCTCCTCAGATGGCAGCAGACAGAAGCTGGCTGTGAGAAAAAGCCAACAGATGTACCCGCGACACAGGAGTAAATAAAATTACCGCTGCGAACAGGAATCACTGGGGGCTTCATGGAATGAGCAAACAGAACATCAGATGATCCTCCAGCCCTGCAGCATTTTGGGAGGTGGCGATCTGGAGGGTGTGAGCAAAGCCCCAGGGGGAAAGCAGCTTGGGGTGGAGAAACGCACTCCTCAGTACCATTTCCTTCATCTCGAGCAGTTTCCGATTTATCTTTTCCATGTTCTGCCCCTTTGGCTTAATCTCTGACAAGAGTACTTTGAGCTACTCAATATAAGATTAATCCAGGTGTTATCTAAAGCAGGTCACTGGCATCATATTTTCCAGATCCCAGGCAATAAATTTCTGAAAGTGCTTTCCAATCCTCCCCATAAAAACCTGGCAATATTGGTGAAAGAAAAACTGGGGGACTGTTTGTTTGTTTTGTTAATTTATATCCAAAAAGGATAGTGTAGCTGAGGAAATACACAGATTATAAATTTCTGTTTCTTCTGGATCACTGATTTTCAGTGGGGCAGGCAGATTTTTGTCTCCCAGGGACATTTGGCAAGGGTTTCCCAGGTGGGTCCATGGTAACAAATCCAAGACAGAAGACATGAGTTCAATACCTGGGTCAGGAAGATGCCCTGGAAGAGGAAATGGCAACCCACTCCAGTGTTCTTGCCTGGAGAATCCCAAGGCCTGGTGAGCCTGGCAAGGCTACAGGTCATGGGGTTCACAGAGTTGGACACGACTGAGCACACACACAAGAGACGTTTTCGGTTCTCAGAGTTCACACTGCTGCTGGCATAAGAGGGCAGAGGTCAGGGATGCTGTAAATATCCACAATGCACAGAACAGTCCCGCAACAGAGAACTGGTTATCCAGCCAAAGAATTATTAATAGTGCCGAAGTTAAGAAACCCTGCTTCAGACCATGAGAGAAACCTCAAGATTGTTCATTTCACATTTCTATTTGCAGGTGTGATGCGTAAAGTCACAAAATATGAAATGACTTGCATACAGTCAATAGCAAAGGGGGCTGGGGCCCAGATCATAGGCCAGTGTTTTCCTCTTAACATACCAGAACTCACAGCTTTTGTATGCTTTTGTATCAAATGGCCAGTGTATTTTAATGCTACCAGCCTTTGATCCAGACACCAAGAGAGAAGATATATTTATCAGTGCCGACCTCCCAGGAGGGAAGATAGTTTGACCTTAGGCCGATTCTGGAAGGGCAGGAGGGAGCCTTCCCAACCCCCCAGCCCCCTGCCCCTGGCCTGGCCCATCTCTCAGGCTGAGTGATGCCACTGGAGTCCCAGGTGGAGCTCACAGGCCTGGGTGGACCATGACCAATTCATGGTCCTGACACAGTTTAATCATGAAGAAGGGAAACAGTTCTGTTTCCCTTCAGGAGAAAAGGGGCTTGTCCAAAGCATGCACATTTTATGACAATTTAACAAATGTAAGCAGAGGCAGAAGCAGACAAATTTGTGAAAATGAGGACTCAAGACCCAAGAGCCCGCAGCTCCCCCAGCCCCTCCTGGACTGCAGAATGTGACAGATTCCTCCTGCATTTGCAGGGCAGTGGGAGGTGATGGGAAGGTTCTGGGGGAGGTGAGGGCACCTGGCTCCTGGCCTCGGTTGTGTCACTTTCTGATCACGTCACAGCGAGCAAGACGTTTTAGTTCTCAAGGCTCACTCTCTCCAACCACCAAATAATGAAACCAGAACAACAGACCCTCAGTGTTTGGGTTTCTGGCTGAGATCATCAGGTTTGAGTTGCCTCATTTCCAAGGTGAGGAAACTAAAACTCAGAGAAGTCAAGTTCTCTCTCACAGGTCACAAAACCAGTGCAGGATCAAGAGGCATGGTCTCAGGTCCCTGATAACCCAAGGTCCATTTTGGTTACATCTTAATTCCTGGGAGCGGTTTTTAAAATGTTTTTCTGTGTTAGCAGAAAACACTTGAAGGCTGCCGAGTAGTCAAGCCGCAGTGGCTTGGCCCTGTTATCCAGCCATGTCTTTGCCCATCCATTGTCTCTGCAGCTTAACCAAAGGCTCCTAGTCTCTTGACTAGCTTCCTCCTGCCTGTACCGCAAGTATGGTCATCTTCTTTAAAGTCATGAATCACAGAAGAGTGGATCCTTCTTACATCAGCTGCTTTCTGAGGACTGGATGGGAGTCCGTTGTGGACATAGTTGTAAAAACAATCACTCGAGCAGGAAAATGCTCAGTGGTACTAAAGGAAGTCTAATATTTGGTTATAACTGAGTCATTAGCCCCCAGAGAGTGACTTGTTCAGAGAAATGAGGTTTCTAAACACAGACTCGGAAGCAGGTAGAAACCAGGGGAGTCAGATGGAGGACGTGTCCTTAGCCACCCTCCAGTGTTGTCCTGTCCCAGTGATGCCAGGACTTGCCCAAAAATAAGTGCAGGTGGATAGCAGAGAGGTGGAAGCAGAAGGCACCTGTGCCCTGGGGTTAGGTTCTGTGTTCCTACAATGAGACAAGATGGCTAAAATTGGTCTGTATCTCTGGAATCAGAGAATACTAAGAAAATCTAATAACATCTCCAGAGTCATTGAACTGCCCTGCTTGTGGGGGAAATAGGAGCAAAATCTTTTGAAATGCCTAAGCCCGAGGCTGCTGGGTTGTTGGGTCACATCACGTGCTACTTCAGAAACATCCCCAAATTTGGGGAGAGAAGAGACCATGCACAGGAAGGCCCTTGGGGAGAAAATACAGTCAAATGTGTTGTCAGGATGATTTCATCAGCGATCGGAGATATAATATTTCACTGGGTACGGCCAGTTTGAACTTCAAACTTTCTTTTTCCTGCTCACAGTTTTTTGTTTCCAATTGGATGTACACTATGAACAATTCAAATACTTTCTGGCAAATGCTTGACGTAGGAAAAACAGTGTAACCCTTAATTATGCCGAGAAGGCGGAGCTGAATGGGGGCAGGGTGGGGGGGTGGCGCCTGCAGGGTCTCTGAGTTCCTGTTTAACTCCAGTGTTTCATGATTAGTCAGAGGAATATATAAATTCTGATTGACTCAATAATGACTTAGGAATTATCAGACTGCAGCAGTTAAGTCAGTAGAGACATGTCCTCTGGAAGAACCGGGATCACATTTCGTTTTTCTCAATTAAAAAGAATTCTGGCTTAATTTTGGCAATCTTTTCAAAGGAAGTGTGAAAATAATTTACTGGTTTCATTTTTCTTTTTTCTCTCACTCCCTTTCACATTCAAGACATAAACATCCAAAGTGGATCTTTCATGTGGCAACACAGTTCTGCTGTAATGGAGTTCTGCTATAATGGGGTTCAAGTTCCCAACTGTCTAGAGTCCAAGGTTCCCAAACTTTGCATATTATTGTAAAAACATTCGGGGACTTGCAACACCCCAGAAACACATAGCAAACAGGTCCTCAAATCTTCTCTGGAGGGAATACTCTCCATTCAGTTCATTCAGGATTCACAGAGAGGAAATCAAAATGAATGAGCCTAAAATTAAAATTATAAAACACGAGAGGATCTAGCCAGTGAGAGTGACAGTAGCAGAAATATACAGCAAACACATAAGCAAGATATTTAGGCTCCCTAGAAGCTAAGATAATACTATTGACATAGATAAAACAGGAATACGCTTAAATTTTAAAATTATGAAAGAATGACTAAACAGGTGAGAGGCTTCCCCAGGTGGCCCTAATGGTAAAGAGCCTTCCTGCCAGTGCAAGAGATGCAGTTTCGATCCCTGGGTCAGGAAGATCCCCTGGAGGAGGGCATGGCAACCCACTCCAGTATTCTTACCTGGAGGATCAGGACAGAGGAGCCTGGCAGGCTACAGCCCGTGGGGTCACAACTGAGCACACACACACACATACAAACGTACACAATGAAGAAAGCATTAGGAAACTAGAACATAGAACTGCATGTGTTCACCCAAAATGCAACACAGAAAAGTAACCTAGGGAAAATACAAAAGAGAGATCAACAAATAGAGAAACTAAAATGAGCAGATCTGACATAGGACTAACAGGAGTCCAAGAAGGGGCAGGGGCAGGGGAGGGATTAAAGGGAATGGGGGAGACAGTTTTCATGGTTGTGAATTTCCAGACTGATGAAAAGGAAAAAGGTATAATTCAAGAAGCACATCAGGTCCCATGTAGGGATTATTAATGTGATTTCATGTATATCCACAGACTTGTTTTATAGGAATTATATCAAGTCTGGCTCCAGGCAGAGAATATACATTCTTCTGTAGAACACTTGGATGTTCACAACATATGGGGAATTTTCTCACGGACTTTTTTCCCATGCACTGTTTTATATATACATAAAAGTGTGTGTGTGTGTGTGTGTGTGTGTTAGTCGCTCAGTCACGTCCAACTCTTTCATGACCCCATGGACTGTAGCCCACCAGGCTTCTCTGTCCATGGGATTTCCCAGGCAAGAATACTGGAGTGAGTTGCCCTGTCCTTCTCCAGGGGATCTTCCCGACTCAGGGATCAAGCCCAGGTCTCCCGCATTGCAGGCAGATTCTTTACCGCTGAACCACCAGGGAAGCCCAAAAGTATATATACTAAGTATATATAAAGTATATGTACATACATAAAATGCTATAGGTATAAGTTCAGATGATGCTTTTTTCTTTGAATGTTTTAAGTCATGCCCTACTTTTGCCTTTAAAAATACCCTAAGATTTCCTTTAAACTCTGTCCTTCAATTTCAGCTTGCCCTTTGCCCTTCTACTCTGTGCTGCCTGCCCTACTTGCCTGAGTAAAACAATATTCCTTCAGAAGGAAATGATTCTCATTTTTGTCATAAAGCATTATTTGTTCTCAGGAGCAGAGGAATTCTGTCTAGGAAGTCAGCCAGCCAGGCTGTCGAGGGCTCTGTCCCAAAGACCCTTCTGCATTTTCATGAAAGATTTATTTCATCCGTGTCCTATTTTCTACTTGTGTTTCTCCCTGCTGCTTGCATGTCCCTTTGCCTGAGCAGAGGGCTCAGACACAAATTACCCACAATCAGCTCTTAACATTCAGGCCGTGATAAAGAGAATAATGCTAACAGTGAATAACATACAGTTCAGTGTATTCTTATGGAACGATTCACATGTTTATTACCACACTGGGTTTCCAAAAGCTCTATAAGAATACTTCAATAAAGCTGTAAAGATGATGTCACTCAGTTGCCACAAAAAGCTGGCTTCTAAAAAAGTCTGTATAAAAGTCACAGAAAACA
>SJYW01010160.1:247367-264014 GCA_006410735.1 Raphicerus campestris
GAGCCTGGCAAGGCTACAGGTCATGGGGTTCACAGAGTTGGACACGACTGAGCACACACACAAGAGACGTTTTCGGTTCTCAAAGTTCACACTGCTGCTGGCATAAGAGGGCAGAGGTCAGGGATGCTGTAAATATCCACAATGCACAGAACAGTCCTGCAACAGAGAACCGGTTATCCAGCCAAAGAATTATTAATAGTGCTGAAATTAAGAAACCCTGCTTCAGACCATGAGAGAAACCTCAAGATTGTTCATTTCACATTTCTATTTGCAGGTGTGATGCGTAAAGTCACAAAATATGAAATGACTTGCATACAGTCAATAGCAAAGGGGGCTAGGGCCCAGATCATAGGCCAGTGTTTTCCTCTTAACATACCAGAACTCACAGCTTTTGTATGCTTTTGTATCAAATGGCCAGTGTATTTTAATGCTACCAGCCTTTGATCCAGACACCAAGAGAGAAGATATATTTATCAGTGCCGACCTCCCAGGAGGGAAGATAGTTTGACCTTAGGCCGATTCTGGAAGGGCAGGAGGGAGCCTTCCCAACCCCCCAGCCCCCTGCCCCTGGCCTGGCCCATCTCTCAGGCTGAGTGATGCCACTGGAGTCCCAGGTGGAGCTCACAGGCCTGGGTGGACCATGACCAATTCATGGTCCTGACACAGTTTAATCATGAAGAAGGGAAACAGTTCTGTTTCCCTTCAGGAGAAAAGGGGCTTGTCCAAAGCATGCACATTTTATGACAATTTAACAAATGTAAGCAGAGGCAGAAGCAGACAAATTTGTGAAAATGAGGACTCAAGACCCAAGAGCCCGCAGCTCCCCCAGCCCCTCCTGGACTGCAGAATGTGACAGATTCCTCCTGCATTTGCAGGGCAGTGGGAGGTGATGGGAAGGTTCTGGGGGAGGTGAGGGCACCTGGCTCCTGGCCTCGGTTGTGTCACTTTCTGATCACGTCACAGCGAGCAAGACGTTTTAGTTCTCAAGGCTCACTCTCTCCAACCACCAAATAATGAAACCAGAACAACAGACCCTCAGTGTTTGGGTTTCTGGCTGAGATCATCAGGTTTGAGTTGCCTCATTTCCAAGGTGAGGAAACTAAAGCTCAGAGAAGTCAAGTTCTCTCTCACAGGTCACAAAACCAGTGCAGGATCAAGAGGCATGGTCTCAGGTCCCTGATAACCCAAGGTCCATTTTGGTTACATCTTAATTCCTGGGAGCGGTTTTTAAAATGTTTTTCTGTGTTAGCAGAAAACACTTGAAGGCTGCCGAGTAGTCAAGCCGCAGTGGCTTGGCCCTGTTATCCAGCCATGTCTTTGCCCATCCATTGTCTCTGCAGCTTAACCAAAGGCTCCTAGTCTCTTGACTAGCTTCCTCCTGCCTGTACCGCAAGTATGGTCATCTTCTTTAAAGTCATGAATCACAGAAGAGTGGATCCTTCTTACATCAGCTGCTTTCTGAGGACTGGATGGGAGTCCGTTGTGGACATAGTTGTAAAAACAATCACTCGAGCAGGAAAATGCTCAGTGGTACTAAAGGAAGTCTAATATTTGGTTATAACTGAGTCATTAGCCCCCAGAGAGTGACTTGTTCAGAGAAATGAGGTTTCTAAACACAGACTCGGAAGCAGGTAGAAACCAGGGGAGTCAGATGGAGGACGTGTCCTTAGCCACCCTCCAGTGTTGTCCTGTCCCAGTGATGCCAGGACTTGCCCAAAAATAAGTGCAGGTGGATAGCAGAGAGGTGGAAGCAGAAGGCACCTGTGCCCTGGGGTTAGGTTCTGTGTTCCTACAATGAGACAAGATGGCTAAAATTGGTCTGTATCTCTGGAATCAGAGAATACTAAGAAAATCTAACAACATCTCCAGAGTCATTGAACTGCCCTGCTTGTGGGGGAAATAGGAGCAAAATCTTTTGAAATGCCTAAGCCCGAGGCTGCTGGGTTGTTGGGTCACATCACGTGCTACTTCAGAAACATCCCCAAATTTGGGGAGAGAAGAGACCATGCACAGGAAGGCCCTTGGGGAGAAAATACAGTCAAATGTGTTGTCAGGATGATTTCATCAGCGATCGGAGATATAATATTTCACTGGGTACGGCCAGTTTGAACTTCAAACTTTCTTTTTCCTGCTCACAGTTTTTTGTTTCCAATTGGATGTACACTATGAACAATTCAAATACTTTCTGGCAAATGCTTGACGTAGGAAAAACAGTGTAACCCTTAATTATGCCGAGAAGGCGGAGCTGAATGGGGGCAGGGTGGGGGGGTGGCGCCTGCAGGGTCTCTGAGTTCCTGTTTAACTCCAGTGTTTCATGATTAGTCAGAGGAATATATAAATTCTGATTGACTCAATAATGACTTAGGAATTATCAGACTGCAGCAGTTAAGTCAGTAGAGACATGTCCTCTGGAAGAACCGGGATCACATTTCGTTTTTCTCAATTAAAAAGAATTCTGGCTTAATTTTGGCAATCTTTTCAAAGGAAGTGTGAAAATAATTTACTGGTTTCATTTTTCTTTTTTCTCTCACTCCCTTTCACATTCAAGACATAAACATCCAAAGTGGATCTTTCATGTGGCAACACAGTTCTGCTGTAATGGAGTTCTGCTATAATGGGGTTCAAGTTCCCAACTGTCTAGAGTCCAAGGTTCCCAAACTTTGCATATTATTGTAAAAACATTCGGGGACTTGCAACACCCCAGAAACACATAGCAAACAGGTCCTCAAATCTTCTCTGGAGGGAATACTCTCCATTCAGTTCATTCAGGATTCACAGAGAGGAAATCAAAATGAATGAGCCTAAAATTAAAATTATAAAACACGAGAGGATCTAGCCAGTGAGAGTGACAGTAGCAGAAATATACAGCAAACACATAAGCAAGATATTTAGGCTCCCTAGAAGCTAAGATAATACTATTGACATAGATAAAACAGGAATACGCTTAAATTTTAAAATTATGAAAGAATGACTAAACAGGTGAGAGGCTTCCCCAGGTGGCCCTAATGGTAAAGAGCCTTCCTGCCAGTGCAAGAGATGCAGTTTCGATCCCTGGGTCAGGAAGATCCCCTGGAGGAGGGCATGGCAACCCACTCCAGTATTCTTACCTGGAGGATCAGGACAGAGGAGCCTGGCAGGCTACAGCCCGTGGGGTCACAACTGAGCACACACACACACATACAAACGTACACAATGAAGAAAGCATTAGGAAACTAGAACATAGAACTGCATGTGTTCACCCAAAATGCAACACAGAAAAGTAACCTAGGGAAAATACAAAAGAGAGATCAACAAATAGAGAAACTAAAATGAGCAGATCTGACATAGGACTAACAGGAGTCCAAGAAGGGGCAGGGGCAGGGGAGGGATTAAAGGGAATGGGGGAGACAGTTTTCATGGTTGTGAATTTCCAGACTGATGAAAAGGAAAAAGGTATAATTCAAGAAGCACATCAGGTCCCATGTAGGGATTATTAATGTGATTTCATGTATATCCACAGACTTGTTTTATAGGAATTATATCAAGTCTGGCTCCAGGCAGAGAATATACATTCTTCTGTAGAACACTTGGATGTTCACAACATATGGGGAATTTTCTCACGGACTTTTTTCCCATGCACTGTTTTATATATACATAAAAGTGTGTGTGTGTGTGTGTGTGTGTGTTAGTCGCTCAGTCACGTCCAACTCTTTCATGACCCCATGGACTGTAGCCCGCCAGGCTTCTCTGTCCATGGGATTTCCCAGGCAAGAATACTGGAGTGAGTTGCCCTGTCCTTCTCCAGGGGATCTTCCCGACTCAGGGATCAAGCCCAGGTCTCCCGCATTGCAGGCAGATTCTTTACCGCTGAACCACCAGGGAAGCCCAAAAGTATATATACTAAGTATATATAAAGTATATGTACATACATAAAATGCTATAGGTATAAGTTCAGATGATGCTTTTTTCTTTGAATGTTTTAAGTCATGCCCTACTTTTGCCTTTAAAAATACCCTAAGATTTCCTTTAAACTCTGTCCTTCAATTTCAGCTTGCCCTTTGCCCTTCTACGCTGTGCTGCCTGCCCTACTTGCCTGAGTAAAACAATATTCCTTCAGAAGGAAATGATTCTCATTTTTGTCATAAAGCATTATTTGTTCTCAGGAGCAGAGGAATTCTGTCTAGGAAGTCAGCCAGCCAGGCTGTCGAGGGCTCTGTCCCAAAGACCCTTCTGCATTTTCATGAAAGATTTATTTCATCCGTGTCCTATTTTCTACTTGTGTTTCTCCCTGCTGCTTGCATGTCCCTTTGCCTGAGCAGAGGGCTCAGACACAAATTACCCACAATCAGCTCTTAACATTCAGGCCGTGATAAAGAGAATAATGCTAACAGTGAATAACATACAGTTCAGTGTATTCTTATGGAACGATTCACATGTTTATTACCACACTGGGTTTCCAAAAGCTCTATAAGAATACTTCAATAAAGCTGTAAAGATGATGTCACTCAGTTGCCACAAAAAGCTGGCTTCTAAAAAAGTCTGTATAAAAGTCACAGAAAACAATATTACCCACCATTAAAGTATTAAACACATACACATGACCACATATAAAACAAATAACCAGTAAGGACTTATTGTAGAGCACAGAGAACTATTCTCAATAGTTTGTAATACCCTATAAGGGAAAATAATCTGAAAAGAATACTGGAGTAGTTTGCCAATAGATTTCCTCCTCCAGGGAATCTTCCTAACCCAGGGATTGAATCCAGGTCTCCTGCATTGCAAGTGAATTCTTTACCAGCTGAGCCACCAGGGAAGCCCCATGGAGAGGTAATCTTGAAGCGAATCCAGAACCGATCTTAACATCAGCACGCCAGCCTAAAGGTCTACTGATTGTGATCCACGTGGCCCTGGAAGTATCAGTATTAATATCTTCGTAAACCTCAGTCTTCCTCATCTTCAAAACAGGACTTCGAACCATAGCTAAGTCATAGAACTGTTGTGGAAATGAAATAAGATAATATATGATAGCAACAAAAATCAGTAGGAAAACAGCAAAATGCATTCTGCAAAATAAGCTTTTCGGAATGCTTTATTTACTATGTTTGGGAAATGCCTACATATGATCCTGTAGAAGTAATCACAAATAAACCTGGTTGAGCTGTTGTTTTCTCCTCTATTTGACCACAGAAACTTTTCCCAAAAGACACTGTTATTAACATCCACAAAACAATCATTTGGTGTAACATGTTTCGCAGAATATTCTTCCATAGCTTTAAACTGATGCTATGTTAATTCTTTGCTTTCTCAGCTGGAGATCACAGACCACNTATTTCATCCGTGTCCTATTTTCTACTTGTGTTTCTCCCTGCTGCTTGCATGTCCCTTTGCCTGAGCAGAGGGCTCAGACACAAATTACCCACAATCAGCTCTTAACATTCAGGCCGTGATAAAGAGAATAATGCTAACAGTGAATAACATACAGTTCAGTGTATTCTTATGGAACGATTCACATGTTTATTACCACACTGGGTTTCCAAAAGCTCTATAAGAATACTTCAATAAAGCTGTAAAGATGATGTCACTCAGTTGCCACAAAAAGCTGGCTTCTAAAAAAGTCTGTATAAAAGTCACAGAAAACAGTATTACCCACCATTAAAGTGTTAAACACATACACATGACCACATATAAAACAGATAACCAGCAAGGACTTATTGTAGAGCATAGAGAACTATTCTCAATAGTTTGTAATACCCTATAAGGGAAAATAATCTGAAAAGAATACTGGAGTAGTTTGCCAGTAGATTTCCTCCTCCAGGGAATCTTCCTAACCCAGGGATTGAATCCAGGTCTCCTGCATTGCAAGTGAATTCTTTACCAGCTGAGCCACCAGGGAAGCCCCATGGAGAGGTAATCTTGAAGCGAATCCAGAACCGATCTTAACATCAGCACGCCAGCCTAAAGGTCTACTGATTGTGATCCACGTGGCCCTGGAAGTATCAGTATTAATATCTTCGTAAACCTCAGTCTTCCTCATCTTCAAAACAGGACTTCGAACCATAGCTAAGTCATAGAACTGTTGTGGAAATGAAATAAGATAATATATGATAGCAACAAAAATCAGTAGGAAAACAGCAAAATGCATTCTGCAAAATAAGCTTTTCGGAATGCTTTATTTACTATGTTTGGGAAATGCCTACATATGATCCTGTAGAAGTAATCACAAATAAACCTGGTTGAGCTGTTGTTTTCTCCTCTATTTGACCACAGAAACTTTTCCCAAAAGACACTGTTATTAACATCCACAAAACAATCATTTGGTGTAACATGTTTCGCAGAATATTCTTCCATAGCTTTAAACTGATGCTATGTTAATTCTTTGCTTTCTCAGCTGGAGATCACAGACCACTCCTGTACACACTGATCCTCCAAGTTCCCCAAACCCTCTGCCCTTCTATCGGGCAGGCTGACAGAGGTGAAGGGGGCACACTCCCCTCCCATCCCCCCACTACCTTGCCTTGGGGAATTGCAGTATCCTTTCTAGATTCTGACAGTTATATACAGTCAATCGTAAGTCCATATTATGCAAAAGGGGTAGTCCATTGAGGAATTCCCAGCATCTCTCATCACCTTAACAGACAGAATAGAAGTGGCATTGAAAGTACAAAGGGTGGCGGTAGGAAGACACGAAGCTTAGTGAGACGTGCCATTGGATGCCCATTTGCATCATGGTACGGATGCCCCAAGCTCCAAAGACCTGGATTTCTGAAGGAGGATGCCCAGGTTTCCCAAGAAGATGGCCACCAATGTGTGGTGCTCCATCTCTGATTTGAATTGCTCAGTTTATTCAGGGGGAAGATACTGTGTAGGGAGGAGGCAGTAAGGAGTCATGAAAGGAGCCTGAACTTTGGAGTCAGAGGTATAGGTCGGATGTGGCCTCCAGAAGCCACCACTGATGGTCTTGGGTGGCTTGGGCTACCCCTCAGGTTCCTCCTTGACAGGCAGTCAAGGGACTGGTTCCAGCAGGCACCACCAGCTCCAGAGGCACAGCAAGGGCACCAAGACAATGACTTATAAAAGTCTAGATGGCTTCTCCCGTGGCTCCCTCAAGTTGTTTCAATCCAAGGTAAAGCTCAGCGAGCATCTCAAGGTACCTGGATGGAATGACACTAGTAACTCCAGGAGGTACCTAGAGCCAGATGTTTTATTAGCATCCTGCTTAGGACATGGGTGCCTGTGTTCCTCTGGGAAGATCTAGGAAACCTCATAAAACAGAGTCTTGGGAGAAGAGGAGAATCAGAGAAACAAGAAGGGAAAGTGTTTAGAGGCCAGATATACCTAACCAAGGAATAACAAAGCAAACCAATCCCACGCATGGGGGGAGGAAAAGAAGCATTCCAGGGCGGTGGGTTACCATGTCTGCCATGGTGGATTAATGAATCAAGCTTTCAGTTTTTGTTAAGAAAAAGCCAAGATGTGATACTTACAGTGGCTGAGATTTACTTTTTTGAGGTTGAAAAAGAAAAGAGTTTGGAATTTTAAAAGATGAAAAGTAATTTGAGACTCAACTCACATTTAGAGTGTCTGATTACATCTCTAGCTTTGATCATGACCACAAAGCCCAGTTTCTAGTTGTGCCTTCTGCTAATTAGAGTTGGAGACTCAGAATGTTGTTGCTTTAACCCTGTGGTTCTTCTGGAACCTGGGTCCCACTGCAGGAGAGGTGACTGAAAGCAAACATACTAGCTCCTTGCTCTCCTTCACTTAAAAGATGAGTGGGAGAGCCTTTTTTCTTTTTCCCTGGCCCCATTTCTCTGCAGAGCAAAGGAAACGCTCAGCAGAGACCAAACTGTTGAGAGCACGTGTGGGGGTTAATTTCTGCAGAGGCTGACGGCCTTTCATGAAGTTAGCTGGGACCCGAGTCCCCTGAAGATGGAGAAGCAGCAAATGACTTGACTCTTCTTATGCCTGTGACTGGAGTAAATAGAAGATGTTCTGCCATCGCCTTAAGGAGCATCTGAACTTAGCAGAAGGGAAGTATTTACTGAAAATTAGGACTTGATCTGACAAAGGTACAGAATCCACGAAGGTGACTAGTGGTGGGGGAGGCTCTGCCATGATCCTGCTCTCACATCTACGGGTGACAGGAGATGGGGTTTCCAGTCTATATCCAGGAGGGACCATCCTCTAGGTAACAGTTCTTTCCTTTCCCAAATGATGGAGCTTCCTGAAAGACAGTGTGTCAGTAGATCCCTCTCTATACCCAAGAGTAGCTCGGTCAGCTAGGAATAGACTGAGCAGTTCTGCCTGCAAGGAGTGGGGTCTGCAGACCTTGGCACATCTCCCAGGGCTGATCAGGGGAAGAGAAGAGGACTGGTGGACTTGCTCAGAGGTCTGCAGAAGGGGGTCAGTAAGAGGCACACTGATAAAAGACGGAGACAGTAAGTAAAAGACTTGATTAATATCAAGGATTCTCTGGAAGTAAGCAGGGTTACACCTAACAAATTAAAGAAAGAACATGCAAAGTGCAAAGTGTATGAAAAAGAAAGCAGGTGATCATGGATTACACTCTATGCGAAATCTGCAGAAAAATGACTGTAGGGAGATGAAGGCAGAAAAGGAAGTCAGTCCAGAAAGAAAGTTGAAGGAGAAACTAAGAATGACCATATATCATTTGCAACTTTGGACGTTGAGCCCAAATAAGACAATAACTGGACTCCAGAAAGAATTTGCCTTCTCTCCTCTTTTGGGTCCAGGATGATTAAATAGCAATTTTCCCCCCTTTCCTCCATCTTCCCCTCCCTAGTACTCACTATACCCTCAGTCTCACAGAGCAGTCTCAATGTCTAAGTAAAGTTATCACAGTGTAGACCTAGCCACGTTTTCCAATACAGATGGGAACAGGATACTAGACATCTTTAGGAGGGAAGTCTGAAATAAAAACTGAGCAGGTAGATGGGGCTGCTTATCAAATAGAAAATAGTATTGGGACTTCCCTGGAGGTCCAGCCATTAAGACTTCAGTTTCCAACACAGGGAGTGCAGGTTCGATCCCTGGTCAGGGAGCAAAGATCCTACATGCCTTGAGGGCAAAAAAACAAAACGTAAAACAGAAGCAATGTTGTATCAATTTCAATAAAGACTTTTAAAATGGTCCACATCAAAAAAAACCTTTAAAAAAAGAAAAGAAAATAGTGTTGAGAAAACATCATAGGTCTTCAGGGGGCTGGAAGCAAGAATTAGTGATCAGTGCATAGAAAACTGTTAATCAGTTGGAGAAGGAAACGGCAACCCACTCCAGTGTTCTTGCCTGGAGAATCACAGGGACGGGTGAGCCTAGTGGGCTGCCATCTATGGGGTTGCACAGAGTTGAAAAAATAGAAGAAAACTATTAATCACATAAAATGAGAAAATCATTTTATAACTTTTTTATAAAATGAAAAGTTGCATAGTAATAGAAAGATAATGGTGGCATACTACAAAATTCAGCAGAGGACACTATTTACAGGGTCATATTAGTGTAAACACTATAAACATTGACTTACGTAAATTATTGTGTCATTATTTTGAGGGTGTCAAGTAAAGAGAAGGTTTGGTGCCTCTGAGACAGAGTTAAGAAAACTAAATTCTCTAGTCTAAATGGAAGATGAGAAATAGACTTAAATATATGAACATGAAATAACTTTATATACATGTCATTTTTATACACAAAATTAACTGCTAAATTAGACAGCCCAAAGTGTAGAAAGTATAGAGGTGTGGGAGTTGCTAGGTGTTGCAATTGAGGCAAGAGAATGGAAGACACACAGAACTGCTTGCCTTGGATGGTACAGGGAGGGAAGTGGGAGAGGGGTTCAGGATGGGGAACACGTGTATACCCGTGGCGNAGAATTAGTGATCAGTGCATAGAAAACTGTTAATCAGTTGGAGAAGGAAACGGCAACCCACTCCAGTGTTCTTGCCTGGAGAATCACAGGGACGGGTGAGCCTAGTGGGCTGCCATCTATGGGGTCGCACAGAGTTGAAAAAATAAAAGAAAACTATTAATCACATAAAATGAGAAAATCACTAACTTTTTTATAAAATGAAAAGTTGCATAGTAATAGAAAGATAATGGTGGCATACTACAAAATTCAGCAGAGGACACTATTTACAGGGTCATATTAGTGTAAACACTATAAACATTGACTTACGTAAATTATTGTGTCGTTATTTTGAGGGTGTCAAGTAAAGAGAAGGTTTGGTGCCTCTGAAACAGAGTTAAGAAAACTAAATTCTCTAGTCTAAATGGAAGATGAGAAATAGACTTAAATATATGAACATGAAATAACTTTATATACATGTCATTTTTATACACAAAATTAACTGCTAAATTAGACAGCCCAAAGTGTAGAAAGTATAGAAGTGTGGGAGTTGCTAGGTGTTGCAATTGAGGCAAGAGAATGGAAGACACACAGAACTGCTTGCCTTGGATGGTACAGGGAGGGAAGTGGGAGAGGGGTTCAGGATGGGGAACACGTGTATACCCGTGGCAGATTCATGTTGATGTATGGCAAAATCAATACAATATTGTAAAGTAATTAAACTCCAGTTAAAATAAATAAATTTATATTAAAAAAAAACAAAACAGCAAAACTATGTGCAAATATTACTTGGAAATAAGAAAAATCAACCATAAAAATACATTCTATAGCAAGAATGTCTTCTTCCTATTTCTATTACTCTTCATAATAGGCTTTCCTTCCAGCTGACTAAATCAGCTTTCAAAGAAGAGATCATCGTGAAATTCATTCTCTCATCAGCAAATTAATTTCTTCAAGAATTTAATTTTTAAATTAATTTTCCTTTGGAAATATGTGACATTTTCTAGTGTATTTCTCATGACCATGAATAGAGTTCCAGATCAGAGAACATCATATTCCTGGAAAACTTCTCTGTGACCAATAGTGTGTGGTTTCCAAAGAATCTGGTACTTTTTTTGATACAGTAACCATCACATCTATATTCCATTATTCCATATTTCCACCCAGATTCCTCTCCTGGAAGCAAAATTGGTTCATCTAATAGTCTTTGGGGGATTTCACTGATAACAGTTGGTAAAGAATCCACCTGCAATGCAGGAGACCCTGGTTCAATTCCTGGGTTGAGAAGATCCACTGGAGAAAGGATAAGCTACCCACTCCAGTATTCTTGACATTCCCTTGTGGCTCAGCTGGTAAAGAAACTGCCTGCAACACGGGAGACCTGGATTCCATCCATGGGTTGGGAAGATCCCCTGGAGAAGGGGAAGGCTACCCACTCCAGTATTCTGGCTAGAGAATTCCATGGACTGTATGTATATTCGATGGGGTCACAAACAGTAGGACATGACTGAGCAACTTTCACTTCAATAGTCCTTGGTCCTCTCAAACAGGAAATTCCACCAGCATTTAAAACTAAGGTGCCCTAAATCACTGCCATATATATATTTGTGTGTGTGTGTGTGTGTGTGTGTGTGTGTGTGTGTGTGTGCATGCACGCGTGCTCAGTCACTCAGTTCTGTCAGACTCTTTTGCCACCCCATGGACTGTAGCCCACCAGGCTCCTCTGTCTATGGGGTTTTCCAAGCATGAATACTGCAGTGGGTTGCCATTCCGTACTCCAGGGATCTTCCCAACCCAGGGATTGAACCCACATCTCCAATGCGTCTCCAGCATTGGCAAGTGGATTCTTTATCACTCATAAAGAGTCAGACACAACTGAGAGACTGAACTGAAAAGTGAAAATGACTCTTTGCAACCCCATGTACTATAATTCTCCAGACTCCTCTGCCCATGGGATTTCCCAGGCAAGAATACTGGTGTGGGTTTTCCCATATGCTTTTCCAGGGGATCTGCCTCACCNTGGATTCTTTATCACTCATAAAGAGTCAGACACAACTGAGAGACTGAACTGAAAAGTGAAAATGACTCTTTGCAACCCCGTGTACTATAATTCTCCAGACTCCTCTGCCCATGGGATTTCCCAGGCAAGAATACTGGTGTGGGTTTTCCCATATGCTTTTCCAGGGGATCTGCCTCACCCAGGAATGGAACGTGGTTCTCCTGCACTGCAGGCAAACTCTTTACTGTCTAAGCCCCCAAGGGAATGCTAATTTCCTGGTATTTCCAGCCCTCTCAGTTCAGTTTAGTAGCTCAGTCATGTCCAACTCTTTACGACCCCATGAAATGCAGCACCCCAGGCCTCCCTGTCCATCACCAACTGCAGGAGTTCACCCAAACTCATGTCCATTGAGTCAGTGATGCCATCCAACCATCTCATCCTCTGTCATCCCCTTCTCCTCCTGCCCTCAACCTTTCCCAGCATCAGGGTCTTTTCAAATGAGTNATATATGAACATGAAATAACTTTATATACATGTCATTTTTATACACAAAATTAACTGCTAAATTAGACAGCCCAAAGTGTAGAAAGTATAGAGGTGTGGGAGTTGCTAGGTGTTGCAATTGAGGCAAGAGAATGGAAGACACACAGAACTGCTTGCCTTGGATGGTACAGGGAGGGAAGTGGGAGAGGGGTTCAGGATGGGGAACACGTGTATACCCGTGGCAGATTCATGTTGATGTATGGCAAAATCAATACAATATTGTAAAGTAATTAAACTCCAGTTAAAATAAATAAATTTATATTAAAAAAAAACAAAACAGCAAAACTATGTGCAAATATTACTTGGAAATAAGAAAAATCAACCATAAAAATACATTCTATAGCAAGAATGTCTTCTTCCTATTTCTATTACTCTTCATAATAGGCTTTCCTTCCAGCTGACTAAATCAGCTTTCAAAGAAGAGATCATCGTGAAATTCATTCTCTCATCAGCAAATTAATTTCTTCAAGAATTTAATTTTTAAATTAATTTTCCTTTGGAAATATGTGACATTTTCTAGTGTATTTCTCATGACCATGAATAGAGTTCCAGATCAGAGAACATCATATTCCTGGAAAACTTCTCTGTGACCAATAGTGTGTGGTTTCCAAAGAATCTGGTACTTTTTTTGATACAGTAACCATCACATCTATATTCCATTATTCCATATTTCCACCCAAATTCCTCTCCTGGAAGCAAAATTGGTTCATCTAATAGTCTTTGGGGGATTTCACTGATAACAGTTGGTAAAGAATCCACCTGCAATGCAGGAGACCCTGGTTCAATTCCTGGGTTGAGAAGATCCACTGGAGAAAGGATAAGCTACCCACTCCAGTATTCTTGACATTCCCTTGTGGCTCAGCTGGTAAAGAAACTGCCTGCAACACGGGAGACCTGGATTCCATCCATGGGTTGGGAAGATCCCCTGGAGAAGGGGAAGGCTACCCACTCCAGTATTCTGGCTAGAGAATTCCATGGACTGTATGTATATTCGATGGGGTCACAAACAGTAGGACATGACTGAGCAACTTTCACTTCAATAGTCCTTGGTCCTCTCAAACAGGAAATTCCACCAGCATTTAAAACTAAGGTGCCCTAAATCACTGCCATATATATATTTGTGTGTGTGTGTGTGTGTGTGTGTGTGTGTGTGTGTGTGTGCATGCACGCGTGCTCAGTCACTCAGTTCTGTCAGACTCTTTTGCCACCCCATGGACTGTAGCCCACCAGGCTCCTCTGTCTATGGGGTTTTCCAAGCATGAATACTGCAGTGGGTTGCCATTCCGTACTCCAGGGATCTTCCCAACCCAGGGATTGAACCCACATCTCCAATGCGTCTCCAGCATTGGCAAGTGGATTCTTTATCACTCATAAAGAGTCAGACACAACTGAGAGACTGAACTGAAAAGTGAAAATGACTCTTTGCAACCCCATGTACTATAATTCTCCAGACTCCTCTGCCCATGGGATTTCCCAGGCAAGAATACTGGTATGGGTTTTCCCATATGCTTTTCCAGGGGATCTGCCTCACCCAGGAATGGAACCTGGTTCTCCTGCACTGCAGGCAAACTCTTTACTGTCTAAGCCCCCAAGGGAATGCTAATTTCCTGGTATTTCCAGGCCTCTCAGTTCAGTTTAGTAGCTCAGTCATGTCCATCTCTTTACGACCCCATGAAATGCAGCACCCCAGGCCTCCCTGTCCATCACCAACTGCAGGAGTTCACCCAAACTCATGTCCATTGAGTCAGTGATGCCATCCAACCATCTCATCCTCTGTCATCCCCTTCTCCTCCTGCCCTCAATCTTTCCCAGCATCAGGGTCTTTTCAAATGAGTCAGCTCTTCGCATCAGGTGGCCAAAGTATTGGAGTTTCAGCTTCAACATCAGTCCTTCCAATGAACACCCAGGACTGATCATCCTTTAGGATGGACTGGTTGGATCTCCTTGCAATCCAAGGGACTCTCAAGAGTCTTCTCCAACACCACAGTTCAAAAGCACCAATTCTTTGGTGCTCACCTTTCTTTATAGTCCAACTCTCACACCCATACATGACCACTGGAAAAATCATAGCCTTGACTAGATGGACCTTTGTTGGCAAAGTAATGTCTCTGCTATTGAATATGCTATCTAAGTCATAACTCTCCTTCCAAGGAGAAAGTGTCTTTTAATTTCATGGCTGCAATCACCATCAGAGTGATTTTGGAGCCCCTCAAAATAAAGTCAGCCGTTGTTTCCACTGTTTCCCCATCTACTTGCCGTGAAGTGATGGGACCAGATGCCATGATCTTAGTTTTGTGAATGTTGAGCTTTAAGCCAACTTTTTCACTCTCTTCTTTCACTTTCATCAAGAGGCTCTTTAGTTCTTCTTCACTTTCTGCCATAAGGGTGGTGCCATCTACATATCTGATGTTATTGATATTTCTCCCGGCAATCTTGATTCCAGCTTGTGCTTCTTCTAGCCCAGCATTTATCATGATTTAATCATGATGTCCAGCCCTCTAGACAGATACAAAGTGGGATCGGGCAGCTAAGGAAATCCAAGAAGGGAAAGGCTGGTTCTTCCAGGTGGAAGTCAGACCAGTGGCAATGAAATTGTCCAAGGAAAAGTGGCTATGACTGGACACCAACAGTATCCAATACCGATTCAGTCAGATTTTCTCCAACAGATTTCCCGCAGGAGCTCTTAGCTAGTCTACAGCTTATTAGCAAAGCCTGTGGAAATAACTGCATAATCATTAATAAAAATACACCAAAAAATACCCAGCTATGTCATGCCCAGTATTTCTGGCTGGGCTCTCCCTCTTAGGAGAATAGGGGTGCTCTTCTCTACAAAATCCCATATGGTATGCAACAGTAGGATGAGATAACAACAGGACCAATCAGCTGGCTGGCTTTGCAACACCATCAACACCATTTCTACATTATTTTTTACTTCACAAGCTGACAATTTTGTTTTGCCTGTGCTGTAAAATTGTATGTCTTCCAAGTTTCTCTCAGACTTATACTGTTTTCCTCTGCCTTTTTTTTTTTTTTTTTCCTCTCTGCCTTGTATCTTGTAAATCGAAGTATTTCGCCAGAGGTAGGGTTAAGGTTAGGAGCTTAGATGTCCAGAAAATTTGAACTCTTCTTGTAAAAATTCAAGAAAATCTTGTCTTTCCGTACCTCTGTGTCCTAAGGAACTGGGTTTCAAATAGTTCATAGCTTTTTGCTGAAGTCTAGCAAAACAAGGTCAAGGGCCAAATATCTTTGTTCTCCTTCTTTGCTCTGCAAAAAAATGAACTTAAGATTCTGTCAACCATTGGCAGAGGCATGGTTTGTCGTTGTGGACACAGCCATGAATGTGTCACAGACACCACTTTCGGCAATATTTATAACCAGAGATGGACCCAGTGTATCTGTATCACAGTAAGCTGAGACAATTACACTTAAATAAGGAAATGTTAGCAGAGAATCTTTTTTAAATAGCTATATTGAGGCAAGATTGATGTTTTGTTGTACATTTTAATGTATACGACTTGAGTTTCATGATATCTTTTTAAGGTTGGCAGCATCTTTAGGCATGTTCCATTTTCCAGCCCCAATGTTTCTATTTTTATTAAAATTTAAATTTAATTCGCTTTTGACTTTTTGACCCTCTCTGTGCTGTGTTGTGCTTAGTCACTCAGTTGTGTCCGACTCTTTGCCACCCTGTGGACTGTAGCCCACCAGGCTCCTTTGTCCATAAGGATTCTCAAGGCAGGAATACTGGAGTAGATTGCCATGCCCTTCTCCAGGGGATCTTCCCAACCCAAGGATCAAACCCAGGCCTCCCTGGGTTGTGCAGGAAGAGTCTTTACCTTCTGAGCCACTAGGGAAACTTGAGACATCTGGTTTTTTTTAATTAACAATAATCTTTTGGTATTCCAGCTACCTGGTTTTGTTACAAAACTCCTATATATCCTGGCTCCTCCCTTACCTCTTCAGAGCAGCTCCTCAGAGTGACCTGAGAGTTCTGTTTCCTGGACTTGAAGTCCTCAGAAAGTCTGATAAACAGAACATAGTTCTCAACTTTAAGGTTCTGCAACATTTTTTTTTCAGTCGACACATCCATATTGATGATCAAGAGTGCAGAAAGGGCCCCAGAGTTTGTATCACGTCTTCTCTCCCTTCCTAAAACCACGGTGTCACCTCCAATCTACACCCAAGAGAGCATCAGTAAGACTCAAGCCTGTAAGTGTCATCCATCTCCCAGGCCAGGCATTCCTTGTATTNCTCTGCTTTCCTA
>SJYW01010160.1:264044-296208 GCA_006410735.1 Raphicerus campestris
AAGAGAGCATCAGTAAGACTCAAGCCTGTAAGTGTCATCCATCTCCCAGGCCAGGCATTCCTTGTATTCTAGACTCCAGGTACCACAGTGATAAACATCACCACAGAAACTGGGAGTTCCATCACCAACCCCTACAGAGTTAGACTTACAGCCGGGCACCCAGCACCGGGCAGCAGGGTCAGCAGGCAGCCTCCAGCTCTCAGCTCCTCTGGGGTTTAACTCAGCTGCAAGAAGCCTCCATGTCTGAGGCCAGGCCCCTCTGGGGACAGTCCACCCCGGTGACTGAGCAAGTGGGGCTCAAGGGCTCAGGAAAGGAGTATGTGCTGGAAGGGATGTGTTGAATGTGGATGGAAGACCCACCAGTGTGAAGCGCTGTGTGACACCATGCCCTCACCCACTGTGGGTTATTGCTGTTTTTGTCTTTGGCACTGCTTTGCAGCAGGTTTGATTCTGACACCAAACAAACATAGCTTCAACCCAGCTCTCTTCCACTCTTCCACCAATCCTAAGACCTGGACCAGATTTTGTAATCTGTCCAGTCCATTTCCAGCTCCATTTAAGGAAAGCAACACAACTATGAATCAGCAATAAAATCATGCGGTGCTGTGCTTAGGCTCTGAGCCATGTCTGACTTTTTGCGACCCCATGGACTGTAGCTTGCAAGCCTCCTCTGTCTATGGAGATTCTCCAAGCAAGAATACTGGAGTGGGTTCCCATTTCCTCCTCCAGGGGATCTTCCCAACCCAAGGATCGAACCCAGGTCTCCCACGTTACAGGTGGATTATTTACTGTCTGAGCCACCAGGTAAGCCCATTGATCCTCTCTAGTGAATGTTTACTTTATACTTCAGTCTACTATTTTTTTCATCACACTGTGGGATCTTATTTAACAGGGGTCAAACTCACGCCCCTAAGTTAGAAGCACAGAGTCTCAGCCACTGAACCACTAAGGAAGTTCTTAGCAGATAATTTTGACAATGCGACAGTGCGATAAGATGCTCTTTTCGGGAATGTGGGGTCCCTTGGAAAAACCCTGATGGAAAATGTCAGAGCCCTGATGAGTGACTGGTGTGAGCTGGTTTCAACAGAAACATGCAGGGAGGAAAGTAGAGGCGGAAACACGAAGGCTCGTCCTGGGAGCACGTGGACCAGGGTGACCACTTCAGGTTCCAATACTAAGACCTCAGAGTCTCAAAAAGCTGTTATTCTGCTGTTGGGGAATGGAGAAAACACCCGGGAGACAACAGAAGACGGCGGTCAGGCCCCCTGAATGCCCAGATCACATTTTCCTGCATCTGACTTGGCTTCATTTATATCTAACCTTTGTCAGACACTTCCTATGTGTCAGGACTGTTCTCAGAGATTAACACAAGTAATCCTCACAAGGCTATGAGTCACGTATTAGTATTGATCCCGTTAATACAATTAAGACTTAAAATCTTTCCCAAAGTCCACCCAGTGAGTATGCGTGCAAGGAGATAAGCCCAGGCACTTCGTAAGGAAATGGTACCACGTGCTTCCTCCACGAGGGCAAGAGGAAGGGACAGGGGTGGAAAGGGAAGGAGGCTCTGACGTGAACCTCTGAAAGGGAACATGGCATTCTGCGTGGATGGTTTCAATTCAGAGACAAGAAAGGAAGGATGAATGAGCATGGGGGGCTGGGAAGAGTTAATCACAGAGATAACTGCAAAATCTTCTATACAGGGAGAAAGGATGAAGGGCTGAGCCCACCACAGTGGCAGAGCAGTGGGCAGAGAAGGGCTGGGGATAAGGGTTCTTCTGTCTTTTGTTGCTGTTGTTGTTTAATCTCTCAGTTGTGTCCGACTCTTTGCAACCCCCTGGACTGCAGCACCCCAGGCCTCCCTGTCCATCACCAACTTTTGGAGTCCACCCAAACCCATGTCCATTGAGTCAGTGATGCCACCTAACCATCTCATCCTCTGCCACCCGCTTCTTTTGCCTTCCATCTTTCCCAGCATCAGGGTCTTTTCCAATGATTTGATTCTTCACATCAGGTGACCAAAGCACTGGAGCTTCGGCTTCAGCATCAGTTTTAAGGGAGGGACAATGGAAAGGATTTGATGATTTCCACCCATAGATGGTAAAGAATTTGCCTGCAATGTGGGAGACCTGGATTCGATCCCTGGGTTGGGAAGATTTCCCCTGGAGGAGGGAATTGCGATCTATTCCAGTATTCTTGTCTGGAGAGTCCCATGGACAGAGGAGCCTTGCAAGCTACAGTCTGTGGGGTCACCAAGAGCTGGACACGACTGAGTGACTGAGCGGCTGAGCACCCATCCTTGAGTGGACACTCACTGCCGCCCTCTGGTGGCACCAGGTTGTATTGAGTTTCTCAAAGGACTTGAAAACTTGGGATGCTCTCTCCCCTTGGGTGAGCCTGGCAGGTCACTGCCTATCCCCGCTGCAGCCCACACAACCCACCTGTGAGGGCAGTGCCTGCCCGCAATCCAACAAGGCGGGCTTCCCCCACCCCCATGCTCCTTCCGAGCTGAGAAGACTCGCATCATTTTAGGATTCTTTAGTGAAGCCTGTGGTGCTGGGAGACTTGAGCAGCCCTTGGACAGCAAAGAGTTCAAAACAGTCAATCCTAAAGGAAATAAACCCTGAATATTCACTGGAAGGACTGATGCTGAAGTTGAAGCTCCAATGCCTTGGCCACCTGGTGTGAAGAGCCAACTCTTCAGAGAAGACCATGATGTGAGCAAGGATTAAGGGCAAAAGGAGTAGGGGCAGCAGAAGATGAGATGGTTAGATAGCATCACTGACTCAGTGGACATGAGTTTGAGCAAACTCCTGGAGATGGTGAAGGACAGAGGAGAAGCTAGTGGGCTGTAGTCCGTGGGGTTGCAAAGGGTTGGAAATGACTCAGCGACTGAACAATAAGGACACTTGCCTGTGACATAACTACAAAGAGAGCAATGGATGAGAATGATCATTTGTTGTGTGCTTCCTGGGTACCAGGCCCCAGAACTAGCACTATTTGGCTCATGTAATCATCACAGCAAACCTAGGAGGGAGGTCTCAAACCCATCCGCCGAGTTGCCAATGAGGAAACTTAGATGTGTTTAGATATCCCCTTCTTCACTGGAAAAGAGTGATCACAGAGGTTGGAGCTGACAAGAATCATGCCAATGGCTCATTCTAGACAGTCGTCTTCCTAGCAGCAGAACAGAGAAGCAAAAGCTTTAGGAAAATATAAACAACTTATGGTGTGGAAAGACCATCATAAAGCATTCAGAGTTTTATAATGAGAGCACACAGTATCAACAACAGGGTTCTCCCCCGCCCCCAACAAGTTTCTTTCTATCTCTCAGCTCTCAGTTTGAAAAATACAACTGATAGGCCATTTGGCTCCCAGCTCTCTTCTGGTGCCTAGAATCAGAATGTCACGGCGGATATGAAACCCAAAGGAATTCCATTTGACATCCTCCCCATCAATTTGAGGTTTATTTGCCTGAAGGCCTCTGACAGATATAGCTATCTCAACTGGGTTCTGCAATTTTATGAGTGAGTTTTGGCGAGAAATGCTATTTAAAGCACCATTTAGGCTTCGCTCAGACTGTTTTTATGGGGCAAGTTATGATTCTTGGTAATTGCTGGAGTTTACTTTCAGCGCCTCCTCCTCAGATGTTAGTGAGGGCTCCTCTCCCTTTCTGGACCATCCCATCACAGTTGCTGTTGCAGAGTGTCAGCCCGCAGTCTCTAGGCTGACGTTATTTATAAGCTAATGACAGAGCAATAAATATGGTAGTAAATAGTTGTGGGGTGACATTTGCTGAGCCAGAGTTACAGGCCGCAAGAGACTGTTTCAGTGTGAAATTGCTTTCATCGCCCTTCCCATTACAATGACCTATGATACGGGTTTAAAATGCTGCTGCCCCCCCTCCCCAAATTCATTGTTGCTTCTCTATAAGATCAATAGACCTTTCTGTGGAAACCACTTCCAATGCGCTCTGTCCTATGAGAATCCCTTGGCAAGCTTTGCTATTGTTCAGTCGCCCAGTCGAGTCTGACTCTGCAACCCCATGGACTGCAGCATGCCAGGCCTCCCTGTCCTTCACCGTCTCCCAGAGCTTGCTCAAACTTGTGTCCATCGAGTCAGTGATGCCATCCAACCATCTCATCCTCTGTCGTCCTCTTCTGCTGCCTTCATTCTTTCCCAGCATCAGGCTATTTGCCAATGAGTCGGCTCTTCACATTAGTTGGTCAAAGTATTGGAGCTTCAGAATCAGTCCTTCCAATGAATATTCAGGACTTTTTTCTTTTAGGATTGACTGGTTTGATCTTGCAGTCCAAGGGGCTCTCAACACCTGGTAAGCTTAGGTGTTGAATTCAAGGGAACTAGGGCATGCTCTGGGCTTCAGCTGGTAAAGAATCCGCCTGCAATGCAGGAGACCTGGGTTTGATCCCTGGGTTGGGAAGATCCCCTGGAGGAGGAAAAGGTAACCCACTCCAGTATTCTGTCTTGTAGACTCCCATGGACAGAGAAGCCTGGTGGCTTCTCATGGAGTGAACTCTGGGGGTCAATGAAGGCACCTTCCCTCCCAGGCTTGGCCAGGTACCTCCACTCTGCTTCTATGCCACCCGGGTATATCTGTGCATTTCCACATGGGTAATGGACTTCCTGTATGTGTGTCTTAACGCATCTACCTGTAAATCCTCCATCAAAGACACAATATCTCATTCATTTTGTGGCTTCCTATGCCAGCATAGTTCTTGCCACATAGAGGAACTCAATACATATTTAATGAACAGTTTGGATGGGTGGGTAACTGGATGAAAATGAAGTGAATGGAGCAATAGAAGCAAATACCTTTAAGCAAGAAGTGCCAGGTGTGTGAAGAGGAAGAGTAGGAGATGACGCCATAAAGGGAAACTTGGAGCTTTACCCTGGAGGTGCCAGGCTGAGAACGAAGGAATCTGTCCAGGTTGTAACTGGCAATCACGGACAGCAAACTGGGAATACTCTGCACATCGGTAGAATCTTGCCTGTAATTATGCCTGTGTTTGGGGGTCAGAGCTCTCTCTCTCTTTATTCACTATAGGATATAAAAGGGAGCATGCAATCTTTGTTCATGAGCCTACCTCCTAGCTACAGCACTCAGTCAAGGGATGGGTACTGAACCTTGCCTCCTGGTTTGGCCAAAGATACACATATTACCCAAGTCAGTGCCATTGCAGAGCTTCTGTGGGGTGGTTTTCCAACCTCAGCAGGCAGGGAGGTGCTGCTGTGAGGGGGTGTGTGCTGTTGTTGATCAGATCGTCTGGAATGGAGAAAAATTAATCTAAATTCCAAGAGACTCACTCAAAGCCACATGCACGGAGGAGTGAAGATGAGAAGTCCCCAAGGACAGGCTCAGGCGACAGTTGTACCTTTCCTGACTAAGCCAGTTGAACTGGTCCCTATAACCTACAGTCAGATGCCACCTCATCCACTCTGACACTGACATCAGGCTTCAAGGAGCATCCAGAGACAACTCTCAGCCTGTATAACATCAGCATTATTGCTCCAGGCTGCCCTACACCCACTGCAGAAGGGCGGTTGTAGTCAGAAGTGACATGCACCTCCCCCCAGGAGGCATCAAGATGGAGCACATATCATCCACATTCCTTCTCACCCCAAGACCATGTTCTGGGGAATGTTTATAAGTCAACTGCCCCCTCCCCCCAGGAAGTCCCAGCCTCTTGTGACATCTGCCATCACTCAGATACAGACAGAAACAGGAGTCCAAAGGAGCTCCTTAAACTTTCTACATCTCAGTATCCAACCAATGTTGCATTTACCCACAATCTCTCTGTTTTGTTACAATGAATGAACCTCTATATAAAACTCACCACTCCACATATCAGTGGCTACCCTTTCCTCTCACCCCAGAGGGTTTGCTCCCATACTCAACCCTCCTCTCTCCTGCACCATCAAGTTGTCCTCTTTCTCCTGGAGCGATCTCAATTATTTATAGGTCTATTGTAATATCTCCCAACTTTACAAAACAGGGGAGAAATACTGCTGACCTCCTATTTTCCTCTAGCAACAACCATTCTCTATTCCTTTTTAAAAGCTAAGCTTCTTTAAAAAGTTCAAAATATAGCTATAGTTTCAAACAAGAGAGGTTTTATATATATATATATATGTCAACTAAACCAGACTACAGTGTTTAAATGATATAACAGAATATCATCCCCTTCTCCAGAGTCCTGGAGACAAAGATGGAGGACATCAGGAACCATGCATTAAAAGCACAATTATATAGAAGGATTTCCATATCTATTTCAGAGTTTTGATATGGAAAGAAATAATAGAAGCAAGAGCTAGCTGAGAGACCTAATGAAAATATAGACGTTTCAGACTCTTGTCTTGGCATGCATTTGCATCTCATTAACGTCGAGCTGATAAGAGGTCTTATTTCCACAATTATTAAAGGAAGAATTATCTCTCTTCAATGGCACTTGAGTCCAATATTATACACACCGTGCGTGAAATGCAGATGAAGTTTCAAGCCCATCATACCCTAGGTTTGAAGAGATGAGCTGATAACAATTATGCATAATTTCTCAAGCCACAGATTAGATGTCATTTAATCCATTTAGTTTTCCCAAATAACCCTAGCAGAATTAATCATTTCCCCTTTCTAGCCCTATAATAATTTTTAACATACCCACTCCAGTGTTCTTGCCTGTAAAATCCCAGGGATGGGGGACCCTGGTGGGCTGCCATCTATAGGGTTGCACAGAGCTGGAAGCGACTTAGCAGCAGCATACTGTAGGGAGAATGTATTAGGAGAAGCAAAGCTGAACAACCATTGTAGCATCCTTAACTACAAAAAATGGATGTATTATAGAATCTGCCATTTGAAATTTGGGAAAATATAAAAATAAGCAAACAAACAAAAAACACAACAAACAATGAAAGGCAATTATCAAAAGTCCTGGAACTAAGTGTATACCCTTTGATTATTCAGCATAAAAATCCTCTCCTCTTGTTTCATATCACAGGGGGCCAGCAATTCCTTGCCCACTGACATCCAATATAATCACAGTTGGAATGCCCAAGAGTCTGGCTTTAAGTTTTTCAAAGAAACTAAGAGATAAGATGAGAAATAGCATACCAATACTATTCACAATAGCCAAGACATGGAAACGAGCTAAATGTACATAGACAGATGAATGGATAAAAAAGATATGGTACGTATATACAATGGAATACTCCTCAGCCATAAACAAAAATGAAACTGTAGCAACAGAGATGGACTTAGAGATTATCACGGGCTTCCTAGGTGACTCAGTGATGAAGACTCCTCCTGCCAACACAGGAGATGCAAGTTCGATCCCTGGGTAGGGGGAAAATCCTGGAAAAGAAAAGGGCAACCCACTCCAGTATTCTTGCCTGGGAAATTCCATGGATGGAGGAGTCTGGTGGGCTACAGCCCATTGGGTCACAGCCCATTGGGTCACAAAAGAGTTGGACATGACTTAGCAACTAAACAACAGCAACAAGAAAGAGATTATCATACTAAATGAAGTAAGTCAGAAAGAGCAGACAAATACCATATGATATCACTTCTTTGTGGAATCTAAAATACGACATAAATGAACTTATCTATGAAGCAGACACAGAATCACCGACAGAGAGAATGGATTGGTGGCTGCCAAGGTGGAGGCGCGTGGGAGAGGGGTGGATCCAGAGTTTGGGATTAGCAGATGCAAACATCATGCATTTTCTTTAGTATTCTAATAAGCTATGAGTTGTTACTCCTCACGTATCTATCAGCCTTAATCAATACTGAACACGTCGTTACATCATGTGCTCAGTCTGACTTTCTGTGACCTCACTGACTGTAGACTGCCAGGCTCCTCTGTCCATGTGATTATTCCAGTAAGAAAACTAGAGTGGGTTGTCATTTCCTTCTCCATTACTGTCATAAGGCAGGACCAAGCAGAATCTAATGAGAACTGAAAGAATTCCTCCGTCAATCCAAACATGAGTGTCAAGTAAGCATTTTGTGATATCTATTTCAGCGTCTGTTCACCGCATCTGCTGTAAATATTGGAGGCGGACCATTAATGGAACACTTCTGATAAGATGTTTCTGCTTGTTTATAATCTATTTGCCACGTGTACTGTTTAGGATGATATAAAGCACATAAAACAAAGAGAGGCCATTAAACAAGCGGGTTACTGTGGACAGAGAAGGATCGACACTCAGCCTTCCTACGCATCTGATTTTATGGAGCGTGTTTGACTCAGCCGTAAGCCTCCATCTTTCCAAGATTAGCATTTCCCCACTTGGGACATCACAGACCAGCAGTAAACAAACTCCAGGCTTCATTTCCATAAAGTGACAGAAGAAGATACATCCCTGGGGTGAAGACCACCTTCCACCCTTCATCTCAGGAATTTAAACCAGCCGATTTGATAATAAATGTTAAGGGCGCGCAATTAACATACTAAGTGACATCGGGAAAGGTCACAACAGGCAGACGTCTGGTTTGAGTCACTTCTATGCCCTGGAGATACCAAATAGCTAATAAAGGCTGTTCTCTATGTGCTGCCTTCCGAGAGGTTCTGCTTTGAGTGTTTTGGTAAAGACTTTATCTGGTCTCAAGAACTCACTCCAAAGGAGGGAGAGGCTGATGTTTTTGCCTTAGATTGGCAGACAGAGAAAGGGAAAAACTAAGAAATCACATGAATTTTCCCCAAGAGAAAGAAAGGGCTAGGGTGAATTTTTTATCTCAAGCAGAGATGATGTTGTCTCATTTTCTTTAAGCTGATGGTATATACGTTTTTTTAAAAGCTTGTGTATGTGAATATATGCAAAATGATTAGAAAGAGTGTCTAGCACGTAGTAAGTGCTAATAGCTGACAGCCATATCGTCTTTATAACCGTGAGCTTATTTACAGAAAAGAAACAGACTCACAGATTTAGAGAATGAACTCATGGTTACCAGTGGGGAAGAGTAGCCAAGAGGGATAGACTGAGAGTTTAAATGGTCTTTTCTTTATTAGAATACTCTTCCACTCAGAAGAGAGCCACATATAATTGTCCGTCACCTCATTTACAGTTCCCTTTCCTTTTGCCATCTCCCTTAGAACGCTTGTCACGTTTCTTCTTTTATTTCACTCATATGAACACAATTGTCTCCCCATTTCCTTCTCTGAAACATGACAGAGAGAGAGATAGAAAGGGGAGGAAATGACAGAAAATCTAGGAAACAAAGAAGTAAATGGAGACAGCAATGTCTTTTAAGTCGTGAGGAACTAGTTGAACTCTGTACAAGTATCCACAGAAAATGGTAGAGAAGAAATATTTTCTACCAATCTTGGTTTATGGGGGTTGTCAAAAGTAAGGGGAAAATTGATAACTTTCGAAGATGATAGTTTTAGGATTACTGGATATCTAATATTTGCATGGCGGTATTTACCACATGCTCATATAAAGGCAATGGCAGCCCACTCCAGTACTCTTGCCTGGAAAATCCCATGGGTGGAGGAGCATGGTGGGCTGCAGTCCCTGGGGTCGCTAAGAGTCGGACACGACTGAGCGACTTCACTTTCACTTTTCACTTGCATGCATTGGAGAAGGAAATGGCAACCCACTCCAGTGTTCTTGCCTGGAGGATCCCAGGGACGGGGTAACCTGGTGGACTGCCGTCTATGGGGTTGCACAAAGTCAGACACGACTGAAGTGACTTAGCAGCATGTGACCCCTGACCTCACTCAGTATTTGGTAGAAATCTTGAAGGATAAGCTGGACAGTTTCTACTTGAGTTTTGCAGCTGAGAGACTGGAGTTTCAGGCAGGGGGAAGTAAAGTATCATCTCATTGAGTTAGTAAGTGGTAGGGTGAGACCCCAAAATATTGCTGCCTATTCTAGCAATATGTTTATTCATAAGACCATGTTGCATAAAGTTGAATCAGCACACAAACACAAACACTTGAAAAACTAGGGTGATTTGAAGGATAACATCGAGCACGAAGAACCACTGAACGGATCTGGGAAGTAGCACCAGTCAAACAGCCATGGTAGTGCTTGGCACATGACATCATGGTCGACTGATCATTCGCTCTACAACTTGACCTTGACCTCTTCATCCATTAAACACTGGATTGAGTGAATCAGAACTGCACCCTTGTGCATGGCAGCGTGAAGCCTTCTGTGACATGCGGGACAGGTCTTAAGTGCTCATAAGAATGACCTTGCCTCACAAGACAGAGAACCTCTGCATAGTAACTGATAGAGTGGAAAAAATATTTTATGACAAAGACTTGGGTTTGAATCCCAGTTGTTGTCATGGCCAAGCCATGTTGTCCTCTCGCTAAGCCTCAGTGTTTTCATCTGTTAGATGAGATGCACCACGCTGGGAAGAGTATTGATCTTATTGATTTTATTGATTTTCCATTTGTTTGTTTTTTGGACAGGCAGCAGGTGGGATCTTGGATCCCCAACCAAGGATCAAACCCATGGCCCCTGCATTGGAAGCACATGGTCTTAACCACTGGATGACCAGGGAAGTCCCCCTAAAATAAGATTTTAGATCTAAAGAACCCATCGCACAATAGGAGTTTAATGAATCTCTATCTTCAGTCTCCTGGGGAAGGGAAAGAAAAACAAAGCGTAGAGTAAATAATCTCATATGTGTCTAGGTATTTAGCAAGAACAGTTCGCTTTTTCGTATCCCAGTGTAAGATATTATGCGAACATCTAAAGGTGGCTGAGTAGCTAATAAATCCTTGTACACGAGCCCCAGTTGTGTAACTTTAACTTTTGTAATGGCTGAGACCCCACTGTTTGTAATTCCCTTTAAGTTCTCTCTTGGCACACAAAAGAATGATTCTTTCCAAATGTTATGCTCCTAGAAGATTATTGAAGCAATTGTAGATATATTATTCTACACTGATCTATTATCTTCACAAATGAATACAAGGTCTACATCACTAGCTATAGTAGAATAAAGTTTGACCACTTGACAAAACCATCACAGGGCTAAACCCAAAGTCACCCACCATACAACCTGCAGAGCCAGTTGCATTTAAAATGTGTATCTGTTATTCCAAAAGCTACAACATTCTGTCTAAAGGAAGGACACTTCTACAGCATCATGTGTGCTATATTAGCAGCAGACGAGTATCAGAAAGACCCTAATCACAGTAGAGCAGAGGTGGGGAAAAAAGGTGAAGCTTGCCTCCTAAGTTTCCAGCAACAAGCTCTCAAAGAGGTAAGAAGGTTGGAAGTTTTTCAGAAATTGGTAGTCGGAGGCATTGCTCGTGATTAATGGAAATGAGATGCTCTTGGCTCTGTTTCTAGAGACAGGGTCATTGGCCAGGTGACGTGGCGAAATACAACTTAGCATCCGGGGTAGTCAATTCCTTCAGCTGTAAATGTCAGCTAACAGCATTTCTCCATTTGTGGCTCTCTCTTTAAAAGGCAGCATGACCAGAGGGAAGGATGGGGGGAAGGGATAGTTAGGGAGTTTGGCACTGACATGTACTCATGGCTACACTTGAATGGTTACCAACCAGGACCTGCTGTATGGCACAGGGAAATCCACTCAGTTTCATGAGGCTGGTTAGATGGCAGGGAAGTTTGTGTGAGAATGGATACATGTCCTTTTGTTGTCCACTTGAAACTATGGTTAACTGGCTATACCCCAATACAAAATAAAATGTTTAAAAATAAATAAATAAAAGGCAACATGGACTTCAGAGACCTGGATTCAGGTCTCAAGTGTCATTACCAGTGGTGTGACTTTAGGCAAATAAACTTCAAATTAACTCTATAAATGAACTTCCTAATTCTTCTCAGGCAGGAGTGTAATAAAAATAAACGGGATTGTGCATATACAGCATAGAAAACAATATTCTGGTCTCTGGGAAGCAGGTTAGAAAAGAGGGAAAGTAGTCTTTTGTCTTGCTGCCTGATAAATTTTCCTTCCTCTGCCTCCCTCCCTGCAACCTCCTCTCAATCTGCCTGGTTATTTGCATGGTATATAAAAGTGATCAGAATTGAAATCCTGGTCTCTGTCCAGCTGTGTGATGTAGTGGGTAGTCCATCTTCTCTGAGCATCAGTTTCTTCTTCTTTAACGTAAGAATGGCAGNCACTTTCACTTTTCACTTTCATGCATTGGAGAAGGAAATGGCAACCCACTCCAGTGTTCTTGCCTGGAGGATCCCAGGGACGGGGTAACCTGGTGGACTGCCGTCTATGGGGTTGCACAGAGTCAGACACGACTGAAGTGACTTAGCAGCATGTGACCCCTGACCTCACTCAGTATTTGGTAGAAATCTTGAAGGATAAGCTGGACAGTTTCTACTTGAGTTTTGCAGCTGAGAGACTGGAGTTTCAGGCAGGGGGAAGTAAAGTATCATCTCATTGAGTTAGTAAGTGGTAGGGTGAGACCCCAAAATATTGCTGCCTATTCTAGCAATATGTTTATTCATAAGACCATGTTGCATAAAGTTGAATCAGCACACAAACACAAACACTTGAAAAACTAGGGTGATTTGAAGGATAACATCGAGCACGAAGAACCACTGAACGGATCTGGGAAGTAGCACCAGTCAAACAGCCATGGTAGTGCTTGGCACATGACATCATGGTCGACTGATCATTCGCTCTACAACTTGACCTTGACCTCTTCATCCATTAAACACTGGATTGAGTGAATCAGAACTGCACCCTTGTGCATGGCAGCGTGAAGCCTTCTGTGACATGCGGGACAGGTCTTAAGTGCTCATAAGAATGACCTTGCCTCACAAGACAGAGAACCTCTGCATAGTAACTGATAGAGTGGAAAAAATATTTTATGACAAAGACTTGGGTTTGAATCCCAGTTGTTGTCATGGCCAAGCCATGTTGTCCTCTCGCTAAGCCTCAGTGTTTTCATCTGTTAGATGAGATGCACCACGCTGGGAAGAGTATTGATCTTATTGATTTTATTGATTTTCCATTTGTTTGTTTTTTGGACAGGCAGCAGGTGGGATCTTGGATCCCCAACCAAGGATCAAACCCATGGCCCCTGCATTGGAAGCACATGGTCTTAACCACTGGATGACCAGGGAAGTCCCCCTAAAATAAGATTTTAGATCTAAAGAACCCATCGCACAATAGGAGTTTAATGAATCTCTATCTTCAGTCTCCTGGGGAAGGGAAAGAAAAACAAAGCGTAGAGTAAATAATCTCATATGTGTCTAGGTATTTAGCAAGAACAGTTCGCTTTTTCGTATCCCAGTGTAAGATATTATGCGAACATCTAAAGGTGGCTGAGTAGCTAATAAATCCTTGTACACGAGCCCCAGTTGTGTAACTTTAACTTTTGTAATGGCTGAGACCCCACTGTTTGTAATTCCCTTTAAGTTCTCTCTTGGCACACAAAAGAATGATTCTTTCCAAATGTTATGCTCCTAGAAGATTATTGAAGCAATTGTAGATATATTATTCTACACTGATCTATTATCTTCACAAATGAATACAAGGTCTACATCACTAGCTATAGTAGAATAAAGTTTGACCACTTGACAAAACCATCACAGGGCTAAACCCAAAGTCACCCACCATACAACCTGCAGAGCCAGTTGCATTTAAAATGTGTATCTGTTATTCCAAAAGCTACAACATTCTGTCTAAAGGAAGGACACTTCTACAGCATCATGTGTGCTATATTAGCAGCAGACGAGTATCAGAAAGACCCTAATCACAGTAGAGCAGAGGTGGGGAAAAAAGGTGAAGCTTGCCTCCTAAGTTTCCAGCAACAAGCTCTCAAAGAGGTAAGAAGGTTGGAAGTTTTTCAGAAATTGGTAGTCGGAGGCATTGCTCGTGATTAATGGAAATGAGATGCTCTTGGCTCCGTTTCTAGAGACAGGGTCATTGGCCAGGTGACGTGGCGAAATAGAACTTAGCATCCGGGGTAGTCAATTCCTTCAGCTGTAAATGTCAGCTAACAGCATTTCTCCATTTGTGGCTCTCTCTTTAAAAGGCAGCATGACCAGAGGGAAGGATGGGGGGAAGGGATAGTTAGGGAGTTTGGCACTGACATGTACTCATGGCTACACTTGAATGGTTACCAACCAGGACCTGCTGTATGGCACAGGGAAATCCACTCAGTTTCATGAGGCTGGTTAGATGGCAGGGAAGTTTGTGTGAGAATGGATACATGTCCTTTTGTTGTCCACTTGAAACTATGGTTAACTGGCTATACCCCAATACAAAATAAAATGTTTAAAAATAAATAAATAAAAGGCAACATGGACTTCAGAGACCTGGATTCAGGTCTCAAGTGTCATTACCAGTGGTGTGACTTTAGGCAAATAAACTTCAAATTAACTCTATAAATGAACTTCCTAATTCTTCTCAGGCAGGAGTGTAATAAAAATAAACGGGATTGTGCATATACAGCATAGAAAACAATATTCTGGTCTCTGGGAAGCAGGTTAGAAAAGAGGGAAAGTAGTCTTTTGTCTTGCTGCCTGATAAATTTTCCTTCCTCTGCCTCCCTCCCTGCAACCTCCTCTCAATCTGCCTGGTTATTTGCATGGTATATAAAAGTGATCAGAATTGAAATCCTGGTCTCTGTCCAGCTGTGTGATGTAGTGGGTAGTCCATCTTCTCTGAGCATCAGTTTCTTCTTCTTTAACGTAAGAATGGCAGTTACCCACACCTAACAGTTGTTCTGTATAGCAAAACAGATATAGCATGAGAAAATGTCTCATAATCTGTGAGGATCACACATCTGCTAGCAGTTCAAATTGCACTAAGACACAAGGTCTCTGGGACTTTAACTGTCTTGCTCAAGGTCAGGCTCAAGTACAAGGACACCAAGAGCAAGAATGGAGGTAGAAATTTAAAGCTGAAGAATCCAAGAAAATCAAAGTTCTGATTCACAGGTGCCCATGATGATTCTAAAGAACTCTTTTATCTGGTATCATTCTTAAATTCCTATATATAACCCATATGCTATGTGTATATGATATATTGCAGTTCACATATGTATGTGTGAGCTCAGTTGCTTTAGCCGTGTCCAACTCTTTGTGACTCTATGGACTGTTCGCAGCCAGGCTCCTCTGTCCATGGGATTCTCCAGGCAAGAATACTGGAGTAGGTGGCCGTTTCCTCCTCCAGTGGATCTGCCTGACCCAGGTATTGAACCTGTGTCTCCTGTGTCTCCTGTATTGCAGGTGGATTCTTTACCACTGAGTCAATGGGGAAACACCACATATGTATAGCACGCACACGTATATTACACACATGTGTATGAATATGCATAGTACATGTCGGTAGGTATGTACACACATATCTACATAGCAAGAGAATAAGAGAATGCAGCTCCAGATTATTTTAAGAAGGCAAATTTCTGCTTGAAAAATCACAAGCAGACTTTGCTTCCAGTGTAACAACTGAATTTGAGTTGAGGGGCAGAATCTTTAGCTTTCTTTTATTTTGTTTTACATAGAGAGGCTGTGAATACAATCAAGTTACCCCCAAAGTAGATGCCTCAGACTGAGGTTTCTCTTCAGAAAAGCAAATTAGATTCAAAGGACAAGGTATACCCCGGAAGGCTTGAAGTTGTTTTTCTTCTAAATTGTCTCTAGACTGCCATGTTCCTGACAACCACTGGGTGATTCTCGTGAAGTAATTGCTCCCATTAGATCGAGAAAGACATGCTGGCTGGGGCAAAAAGGGCATAAAGATGTGATTCACCCCAGGCTGGAAGGCAGCTTGTGAAGAAGTCTCTGCTGGCATTAATTAGGAGGAGCACAGATCTGAGGGCAATTCACTGTCGTGGCAATTCACTGAGTCATGAGACTAGACCGTGTCCTTTTGAGTGATGTGAGGTTTACCCTGAGTATTCCTACCGCCCATGCTATTATTATTTTTATTGCTGTTGTCACAAATCTGAAATGCTGTAATTCTGAAATAAGTGTTATAAACATAACTCAAAGTAAAAACTTCAAGTCAGTCTCTCTTACAAGGTTTTGCCCATCATAGGAAAACTCCATTTTAAAAGGATATGATGGTATACAGACTACTATATGAAATATAGATAAACAACAAGGACCTACAGTATAGCCCAGGGAACTGTACTCAATATTTTACCATCCTTATAAGGGAAAAGGTTATTATCCTATGGATAGAGGAGCCTGGCAGGCTATGGTTCATGGGGTTGCAGAGTTGGACACGACTGAGCGACTCACAGGGAGAAGGAGAAGGGAAAAGAATGTGAAAAAGAATAAATAGATGCATACATAAAACATATACATATACCACTTCGTTGTATAGCTGAAACTAACACAGCATTGTAACCAGAGGTACATTAATAAGAAGGCGAAGAAGAAGGAGGAGGAGGAAGAGAAAGGGGAGAGGAGGGGAAGGAAGAGAGAAGACAAAAGGAGATGAGGAGGATACTGCAAGAAGTCTTTGACCTGAATGCAAATGCATCCATTGCCTTGTTTTCCTCATCTAGGAGTGTGTATGCTCACGGGAGGGTAGGCCAGTCCCAGGCCAGGGAAAGTAGATGAAGGTGCAGCCCCGGGAACACCTGAGTCAAGGCAATGGGAGATTGGCAGTCGGTGTGGTCTGCCCTGCAGGGAGATAGACGAAGGGCTGCAGTGGAAAAGAGTAATGGTCACCTCCAGGGTGGGGCAGCGCTGGGGGAGGTGAGCTGAAGGACTCCTCCACTGGTACTGTCAGAGGTCAGAGCTTTGCTAGATTTAAACTGAGTGGATTAACCTGAAGTGAAGTGAAGTGAAGTCGCTCAGTTGTGTCTGACTCTTTGCAATCCCATGGACTATAACCTACCAGGCTCCTCCCTCCATGGGATTCTCCAGGCAAGAGTACTGGAGTGGGTTGTCATTTCCTTCTCCAGGGGATCTTCCCGACCCAGGGATCGAACCCGGGTCTCCAGCATTCTAGGCAGATGCTTTAACCTCTGAGCCACCAGGGATTATAAAAAGAAGTAAGCCTTGGAAAGTAAGCCTTCATCTAATGGACATGAGATGAGCTTCCTCAGTGGCTCAGCAGTAAAGAATCTGCCTGTAATGCAGGAGATACAGGAGACACGGGTTCAATCCCTGGGCCAGGAAGACCCACTGGAGGAGGAAATGGCAAGCCACTCCAGTATTCTTGCCTGGAAAAAAAATCCCTGTCTGTCTGGTGGGCTACAGTCCACAGGGTTGTAAACAGTTGGATACAAGACAGGTGGATTGATTGCAGGCTTCAGTATAAGAGATGAGACCAGTGAATGTTTAGAATATGAGGATGAGCATAGTTATTTGACCTTCAAAGCCCTGGGAGTGACAAGATTGTGCGAACAGAGGAAATTATGGCTCCAGAGCTCACCCCAAAGTTCCCACGCTTCACTCAGTCCCAAGGATGGGGGAAGTGACTGGCACGCCTGATTCGGATCCAGGGGCTGGCAGGGCACGTGAGTCAGTCCCCACGCCGGTCTGCATCTGCAAACTCTGTTCCTCTCCCTGCAGCGACTCTCCACTTCCTTGAGTTTTCCATTTCCTTCCTTGGTAAAGATTTCCGTTTATTTCATGCCAGAGTAAGCGTCAGCCTTGAATCACAACAGCGAGCATTTTCTGACATCAATTGCCACAGTTTAAAGAGGCTTGGGCTTGACAGACTGTAAAGTTGTTTGCGGGATCTGGAGCTGAGTGACAAAACGCCCGTCAGGAGGCGTAAACCTGTCGACGGCAATTACCCACCAGGGATCCTGGAGAGGCGGAAGAGGGAAACCTTGTAAATCCAAGAGGCCCCATTTGAATGACTTATTTATTGGGCATCATTTAATGGAGGCTCCCAAATGGACTTTGCTCTTCTGCATGCTTTTTTTCCTTCCTGTTTACCTGGAACACATCTGCATGTGGAAGAGAGTGTTGGGTAAGATGCCTAAGTCCTGCAAACCTTTCTGCTCTGAGTCAAAGCCAGCTGGCCAGATCCATCCTTGGGACCGCTGACCACAGCCACATCTCCGTCCTCTGTCAACAAATGGGGTCTTAGTAAATCTCCTCTTTAAGAAGGGAAGACAAATGGAAGCTAAACTATAATCAGCAAAGAAGCGCAGGTACTAAAATTAGCCAGGATGGGTGGTGTTTGCTATTCTGTGGCTTGGACAACATTCATGCTCCTTTCTACGTCTGCCCCGATCCATCACCATCACACAGAGGCATCTCTGATGTTGACGCTCTGGTTGATTGCTTATGTTCAGTAGGAGAGCAAATAGGAAAGCTTGGCCGTGGGTGCCAGGCCACCTGCTGAGGATCAGGGGCTATTTTTTTCTTCCTCAAGGACAAGGAGGGGATGGCAGGAATGCAGGTGGGTTCAAGGAGAACTGAAACCAAGGATTTGAACTCATCAAGTGTCTCTCCCTCAGCCCATATCTCCTTTCCATCTTTCTCCACGACTTGGCTGCTTTATCCCTTTGTTTTGGGAAATATGGTAACTGGGGCTTACAAATTTCACACTTTCAAACTCTCGTGGATGAATAACAACATGATGACTTTCTCAGTGCAAGCTGATAGAAACTTACAAAAGATTCTGTTGGATCAGCTTGGGTCAGTTGCCCATTGTCAAATGATCAGCTATTAACATGTGGGTTACAGTGGTGGTGGGTAGGGGGGCTATTCTGCTGGAAAGAGTAGTTCTCAGTTCTTACTCAAACCAAATCAAATCAAACTGGTGGTGGGGCCAAAATCTGAAGTTATCCATCACCCCAAAAGTCTTTCTTCAGAGTCCATTACAGGGATGCAGCAATTTATTCAAGGTGACTTTTTCTCAAAACTCACTGAACCCAGGGTTACTTGACCACTTTTATTCTCTGCTTGGATCATTACAAAGAGAGTTGCTGTTTCACGTCTGGTCCTCGCTAACACAGAGAATCCACTGGCCTAGCAGCTTCTCTGTGGCTCTTTCTCAAAATTTGCTTTATTTTCTTATTTGCAAGGGGCCATTGGCTACCCTGAACAGTAACCTTTCCCCTGCAGCTATCTCCAGCTTTTTGACGAGATCACAGGCCATTTCATTTCATAATCAGGTTCTTTTATGATTCCTCCAAGCACGCAAATCAAATGCCATCTGAGCCTCAAATCTTCACTCAACAAAGAAAGCTAAGAGAAGGTGCCAAGCAGAGAATGGCTTGCGACTGACAGTACATCTGTTAACGGATCTGCCCCCTGCTTTCCCCTCCAGTCTGTATGCTTCCTTGTCTTCCTACCAAAGTAAACATTTCTCTGTGTAGATTTTATCTGAGAAGAAATGGGGTATCTTAAGGGGAAGAGAAATAAATGAGAATTTATTGAGCACTTCCAGCTCTTCGGGCATGAGAACCAACACACCTCCCTGGGCAGACTGTCAAGTCTCCAGACATTTCTTGTAGAAAGACTGTCCTTAAACTGTTTTAAATCAGTTTTACCCAGTGGACTTAGTTCAACCCCTTATGGCCTCCAAGAATATGTTATCTAACAAATACTTGTGAGCACCTACTATGTGCTAGTCACTACATAGGACAAGCCTTTTATATGTGTGAAGATGGCTCTCAAAAATCCCTAGTTTTACTCCTGGCTAAATCAAAAGGAAAAAGCTTATTTTATGTCAGAAGGTGGGTTTATTATTAGTTGGCAATATCGCCTGAATATAAAATCTACTACCATCATAAGCACTAATTATTTACACATGTAAAATTTAAAAAGCCCTGAAGCTCAGCTCTAGGCAGTTTTACCTTCACTCAGCCAGAGACAGGACTGCACAATAGACAGAGTGTGGACTTTGGAATCAGAGAGAACTGGGTTCCAGTCATTGCTTCTTCACACTCACATTATGCAAACTTAGGCAAGTCTATAAAATAGAAACAGTGGCTCTAAAATTGTGCGTGCATGCTCAGTTGTGTTCCATTCTCTGTGACCCCATGGCTCCTCTGTGGGATTTCCCAGGAAAGAATACTGGAGTGAGTTGCCATTTTCTTCTCCTCATGATCTTCCCAACCCTAAAAATTAGTGCCACAGTGAGAATTAGAGATTATTTAAATAAAGCCTATCACCCAGAAGAAAAGTGAATAATAACTCTCAGCATAGCCCCTGTTTACATTAAAGAATCTACTGGAATTCATAGAATGGTGCAGCCATAGGGGATTTTGAAGATCATTTAGTCAAGCACTCTTAAATCAGCAGATGATGAAAATAAGGCCAAAAGGCTTTGCCTCAGAACACACAGAAAAATCAGAGAAAGAACTCAAGGCTCCTGGTCACCTTCCNCAAATGGGGTCTTAGTAAATCTCCTCTTTAAGAAGGGAAGACAAATGGAAGCTAAACTATAATCAGCAAAGAAGCGCAGGTACTAAAATTAGCCAGGATGGGTGGTGTTTGCTATTCTGTGGCTTGGACAACATTCATGCTCCTTTCTACGTCTGCCCCGATCCATCACCATCACACAGAGGCATCTCTGATGTTGACGCTCTGGTTGATTGCTTATGTTCAGTAGGAGAGCAAATAGGAAAGCTTGGCCGTGGGTGCCAGGCCACCTGCTGAGGATCAGGGGCTATTTTTTTCTTCCTCAAGGACAAGGAGGGGATGGCAGGAATGCAGGTGGGTTCAAGGAGAACTGAAACCAAGGATTTGAACTCATCAAGTGTCTCTCCCTCAGCCCATATCTCCTTTCCATCTTTCTCCACGACTTGGCTGCTTTATCCCTTTGTTTTGGGAAATATGGTAACTGGGGCTTACAAATTTCACACTTTCAAACTCTCGTGGATGAATAACAACATGATGACTTTCTCAGTGCAAGCTGATAGAAACTTACAAAAGATTCTGTTGGATCAGCTTGGGTCAGTTGCCCATTGTCAAATGATCAGCTATTAACATGTGGGTTACAGTGGTGGTGGGTAGGGGGGCTATTCTGCTGGAAAGAGTAGTTCTCAGTTCTTACTCAAACCAAATCAAATCAAACTGGTGGTGGGGCCAAAATCTGAAGTTATCCATCACCCCAAAAGTCTTTCTTCAGAGTCCATTACAGGGATGCAGCAATTTATTCAAGGTGACTTTTTCTCAAAACTCACTGAACCCAGGGTTACTTGACCACTTTTATTCTCTGCTTGGATCATTACAAAGAGAGTTGCTGTTTCACGTCTGGTCCTCGCTAACACAGAGAATCCACTGGCCTAGCAGCTTCTCTGTGGCTCTTTCTCAAAATTTGCTTTATTTTCTTATTTGCAAGGGGCCATTGGCTACCCTGAACAGTAACCTTTCCCCTGCAGCTATCTCCAGCTTTTTGACGAGATCACAGGCCATTTCATTTCATAATCAGGTTCTTTTATGATTCCTCCAAGCACGCAAATCAAATGCCATCTGAGCCTCAAATCTTCACTCAACAAAGAAAGCTAAGAGAAGGTGCCAAGCAGAGAATGGCTTGCGACTGACAGTACATCTGTTAACGGATCTGCCCCCTGCTTTCCCCTCCAGTCTGTATGCTTCCTTGTCTTCCTACCAAAGTAAACATTTCTCTGTGTAGATTTTATCTGAGAAGAAATGGGGTATCTTAAGGGGAAGAGAAATAAATGAGAATTTATTGAGCACTTCCAGCTCTTCGGGCATGAGAACCAACACACCTCCCTGGGCAGACTGTCAAGTCTCCAGACATTTCTTGTAGAAAGACTGTCCTTAAACTGTTTTAAATCAGTTTTACCCAGTGGACTTAGTTCAACCCCTTATGGCCTCCAAGAATATGTTATCTAACAAATACTTGTGAGCACCTACTATGTGCTAGTCACTACATAGGACAAGCCTTTTATATGTGTGAAGATGGCTCTCAAAAATCCCTAGTTTTACTCCTGGCTAAATCAAAAGGAAAAAGCTTATTTTATGTCAGAAGGTGGGTTTATTATTAGTTGGCAATATCGCCTGAATATAAAATCTACTACCATCATAAGCACTAATTATTTACACATGTAAAATTTAAAAAGCCCTGAAGCTCAGCTCTAGGCAGTTTTACCTTCACTCAGCCAGAGACAGGACTGCACAATAGACAGAGTGTGGACTTTGGAATCAGAGAGAACTGGGTTCCAGTCATTGCTTCTTCACACTCACATTATGCAAACTTAGGCAAGTCTATAAAATAGAAACAGTGGCTCTAAAATTGTGCGTGCATGCTCAGTTGTGTTCCATTCTCTGTGACCCCATGGCTCCTCTGTGGGATTTCCCAGGAAAGAATACTGGAGTGAGTTGCCATTTTCTTCTCCTCATGATCTTCCCAACCCTAAAAATTAGTGCCACAGTGAGAATTAGAGATTATTTAAATAAAGCCTATCACCCAGAAGAAAAGTGAATAATAACTCTCAGCATAGCCCCTGTTTACATTAAAGAATCTACTGGAATTCATAGAATGGTGCAGCCATAGGGGATTTTGAAGATCATTTAGTCAAGCACTCTTAAATCAGCAGATGATGAAAATAAGGCCAAAAGGCTTTGCCTCAGAACACACAGAAAAATCAGAGAAAGAACTCAAGGCTCCTGGTCACCTTCCCATGAGCCCCAAAACCTTGAACCTGGCACGGAAGACTTGGGTCACTGGGATAGATGGTGGGAAGTTCCAAGGGGATATAACTGCATCCTGTTGTGCCAGAGCAGCCCTAAATGGATCTTTTCAGTATATTGGTGTTCCATACAAGTTTTTATTTAGCAAAAATGGGCTCTACAGCTTTTTATAGAAAGTCTACCATCTCTTTCCTTAAAGCACCTTGTTGCAATGCCTTCCAGGGCAGAAATAGACTCTGAGCCTCCCTGGAGTTTCATCTCTGGAGAGTTACATTTTATAATGTGCATATTCGCATAGGCTGTCAGGCTTTAATTAGTTTGCCTTTGATTGTGAGAGACTTTACTTACCAAGATTAACGTATTCCCTACCGCCTGGTTCTCCCATTAAAAACCCATTTTAAAGGTTTAGCTCAATTATCTGAGTTGAGTGGTTGGTTCGGAACTATTTCAAATAATAGAGGCAGGGCAGATAATTGGAAGCATTTTTCACAGGTGAGATGAGTGGAATATAGAGGCCCTCTAAGCCTAGGGAGCAGAGTTGTTCTCAGAACTTTCATTTGAAAAGGTTTGCCCACTGAGTACAAAGAACTTACAGCCGTTGGAAATCATGCAGCTTGCTGTCTCCTGCCCAAGAAAGCATATATTTGGGAAGAAAAGTGGGTCTAAATTTAATAGCACAGTGATGGGGATAAAATTTAAATGGATAAGCATTTTTTTGTTCTTAGCTTAACTTCAGAATCATCCATTGAGGAGAAAAGGGCAAACACTCTAAACTGATGGGTAGGTTTGCATCAGGTCCCTTCTTAGCTCTGGACTTCAGCTGCTGCCCAGTCCATTGACTCACTTCAACCAGCCAAGAGAGTTGCTTGTCATCCTGTGAATAAGAAATGCCACCCTAGGATACCACCTTCTCTTACATGCTTTATCCTTTGCCTAAATGCCCTTGCCCTGCTTATCCATCTGGGAACCTCCGGACAAGCACTGCCTCCCATGTGCAGCCTTCCCTGGTTCCTGCAGCCAAAGGAGACGCTTCCTCGTGTCTCGCATTATGCCTGGGCTGCAGTGCCATTCCAACACTTACCCGTCCCTCTTATCATAATTCAAATATAATTAAGATAGTTATAGTAGCCACCGAATAACTCTTCATTCCCACATCAATCTACTATGATTGATATCATTATCACCACTTTATGGGGAAGAGAATTGAAGCTTGGAGGGTGAAGGAAATTGCTCAAGGTCACACAGCTAGTGAGCAGTGAACCTCTAATGAAAACCTAGGACTAATGTCAAGCTGTGAGCCACTCTATCTTTCTCTCCAGGAAACATGAGGTCCCAGACAATAGCAGGCTCTGTTTTCTTTTTGTTTCCCACACCATGCAAACTTCTGGTCCTCAGTAATGACTTGCTGACAGCGTGTGAAGTGGACACATCTGATTTTGCCCGCTGGTTACACATGTTCACACTATTGACTTACAGACGTGCAACATGGTCACTCCTCTCCCCAAGTGAAGACCCCTTTTGAAGTCCAATAATTTAGGAGGTGAAGTTCAAGGGCTTTCCTGAGTCCCCCTCATTCACTCTCACTCTCTATGATGTCCCAAGAAGATAGTAGCATTCTGATTTTTCACCACTTCCCTCAGAACTACAAGTACATTGGTTGTATACCTGCATCTCAAGTTTCTACAAGGTAAAAATTTGTCAAATATTTGCTACACCATAAAATAAATCTCCATTTTCCAGCCTCCAATAAGAGCGTTCTCACTGCTCAGTAGCTGAACTGTAAGCCAGCAATATAGATACATAAATAAATAAATAGATAACAGTGGCACCTTCTCTTGCACATGCCAGTTTCTACATCCATCAAAATATATTTGATTATATTATGGCAACACATAGCCTATAAGTCTCCATGGTTAAGGCCAATAAAATTTATTTCAATTAAGTTCAGTTCAGTCCAGTTCAGTAGCTCAGTTGTGTCTGAGTCTTTGGAACCCAGTAGACTGCAGCATGCCAGGCTTCCCTGTTCATCACCAACTCCCAGAGCTTTCTCAAACTCGTGCCCATCGAGTTGATGATGCCATCCAACCATCTCATTCTCTGTCATCCCCTTCTCCTCCTGCCTTGAGTCTTTCCTGACATCAGGGTCTTTTCCAGTGAGTCAGTTCTTTGAATCTGGTGGCCAAAGTATTGAAGCTTCAGCTTCAGCATCAGTCCTTCCAATGAATATTCAGGGCTGATTTCCTTTAGGATGGACTGGTTGGATCTCCTTGCAGTTCAAGGGACTCTCAAGAGTCTTCTCCAACACCACAATTCAAAAGCATCAATTATTCACTGCTCAGTTTCCTTTATAGTTCAACTCTCATATCCATACATGATTACCGGAAAAACCATAGCTTTGACTAGAAATTTATTTTTTTCTAAATTTTTGTTTTATATTGGAATGTAGTTGGTTTCTCAGTCGTGACCAACTCTTTGCGATCCCATGGACTATAGCCCACCAGTCTCCTCTGTCCATGGGATTATCCAGGCAAGAATACTGGACTGGATAGTCATTCCCTTCTCCAGGGATCTTTCTGACCCAGATATTGAACCCAGGTCTCCTGCACTGCAAACAGACTCTACCTTCTGAGCCATGGATTTACGATGTTTGTTAGTTTCCAGTGTATGGCAAAGTGATTCAGTTATATGCATGCATATGTCTGTTCTTTCCCAAATTCTTTTCCTAAAAACAAAGATACAAATGAACTTATTTAAAGAATAGAAACATTCTCACCGACTAAGACCAACGCAAGTATACTGCTTGCTCATGCTATTTGTGCAATGCAAAGCAGACTAGCAGGGAAGCTTTAATCATTGTTGGCACTTGTGGAAGTAGGCTGATGGTGACTCCATATCAGGTCAAGCTTTTATAATCTCCACAGCAGAGACAGGATCTGAGAAACACCCACTGGCTCTTAAAGTTTCTTTCCAGAAATGCATGTTTCTTTCACTGATATTCCGCTGATCAAAGCATGTTTTATAGTGTTGCCTACCCCATCCTTTGGAGAAGGAAATGGCAACCCACTCCAGTATTCTTGCGTGGAGAATCCCATGGACGGAGGAGCTTGGTGGGCTACAGTCCATGGGGTGCAAAGAGTCAGACACGACTGAGCGACTTCACTTTCCTTCACTTTCACCCCATCCTTGTGCCGAGGAAGGGAGCCCCAGACTGTTCATGGGTGATTCTAATACACCCTCACCTTATGATCAACAATGCCAAGATATAAAGTTTAGCTTGAGTGGCAGAAACTCAGCACCTAAGAAGATTTCCAAGGAGTTTGCTGTTTGAGGTAAAGGGAATGTCACAGTCTACTCTCAGGAAGAAGTCAGGACGTACAGGATAAAACCCAAGGAATAATATACAGAAGTTGCCTGAAGATCATGATTTCCCCACAACTACATGAAGCTCAAAATTGTTGATGGTTATCTAAGAAATATTAAAGACGAGAGCAAATAAAGCCGTACTGCTGACATTTGGAATCTGCTGTTTATTAACATTGCTTTATACCTAAATAATGTTTTGCTAACAGCATGTAAGATGGTAAGCCAGAGACGCTCCGTTTTCTTTTGTTTCTGAGTTTATTTTTGTTTTTCCCTAGTGCAGACAGCCCACAGCTCAGTTTGTAACACTTAGAAAATTGCTTAAACTCTTATCTGTAGATAGGGATAAAAGTGATCCCAAACCTACCCTGTTTACTTCATGCAGTTGTTAATAGGATTTTTAAAAATCACATATGGGAAACCCTTCTGTCACCTTAGAAACAAACCTAGCACCCTGACCATCCTGGGGAAGAGATCAATGTCGCTGTTCATAACCAATACAATCAGTATCCGCAGTATAGAAAGATTCATCTACCAGGATCCAATACCTATTTACTCGTTGAGTTCAACATTTTAAAGTAAAATTCTATCTTTTTTTAATAAAATAATAAAGTCAAAACATTTGTGAAAATGTGTTTTAAACTAGTATTTTGTATTTCATAGCTAAACTCTCAAATCTGTCAATGCAGTAATATATTGACGAACATGATTACCTTAGTCTTACCTAAGCTAAAATTATGAAACGACCTAATACTATTTGTGAAAATATAAAATGCAATAATGAAAAGTGTAGTGAGAAAAATACCAAATGACAAGAGAGCATAAAAATAGGTGTTTGACTTAAGAAGGCTAGATCAGAGATGACTTTCCACAAAGACATGACGAGCAGTCAAGGATCTGGATGATGAGTAGGAGAGAACTGGATACAGAAAGGAAAGAGCAACTGCCCTTAAACAGACTGTGCTCACCCACTCAACAAATATTTACTGAGGGTCTATCGTTCACCAGACACTGTAATTAGATGCTTAGAATGTAATAACGAACAAGATGGTCCCTGCCTTTATGGCAATTACAGTATTAAAGGAGATAGACATTTAAGTAAACGGTTCTAATGAAGTGTGATAATGCTTTAAAATGAGAGATATGGGGACTTCCCTTGTGGCCCAGTGGTTAAGAATCTGTGCAGGAGACGTAAGAGACTCATGTCAATGTATGGCAAAAACCACTACAATGTTGTAAAGTAATTAGCCTCCAATTAAAATAGCTTAATTAATTAAATTTAAAAAAAGAGAGAGAGAGAGACTCAGGTTGGATCCCTGGGTCAGAAAGATCCCCTTGAGGAGGGCATGGCAACCCACTCCAGTATTCTTGCCTGGAGAATCTCATGGACAGAGGAGCCTGGTGGGATACAACGTGTAGGATCACAAAAAGTAGGACATATCTGAAGCAACTTAGCACGCATGCATGGGGACTTCTCTGGTGGCCCAGAGGTGAAGAATGTGCCCTCCAATGCAGAGGATGTGGGTTTGATCCCTGATGGGGGAACTAAGATCCCACATAGGACCTAATGCAGCCAAACAAATAAATATTTTCTAAATAAAAAGTAAACAGAATGAGAAGTATGGAGTGCTATTGGAATCCTGAGCAGCATAGCGTATGTATTGGGGGTGGGAGGAAGTGCCAATCATATCCGCAGAAGCTGTCCATAGGAAGTGAAAAATGTATACACCAAGATCTAAAATATGAAAAGTCCTTGGACTTGTTTTGCCAACCTGTTTTAGGGGGAGACCTGGATGCGAATTTCTGCATAATTGAGACTCTGAGAGATGGAATCACTTTTCATATTCTAGGGCATTCTTTAATATTGCTTTTGGTGGCATGTCTAGGTTCCCACTGGAGCAGAGCTTGCTCAGGGATTAGCTAGAAAGCTCCCCAATTTGACACACCCATCAGTTCCAATCACTCTACATGTCATCTATATTACTGGCTTCAGTTAGAAACAGCCTCCTTGGGGAAGGAAACTTTTTGTTCTTCTACAAATGCAGGCGCCCTTTAAATCCTTCAGTGAACAACTACTGAGTACAGATCAGTCTTCTCAGTAGGGAGTCTGGACTTCTTGCCTGTTAGCTCATGGCCCAGGATAGGCTAAAGCGAATCAGTCTTCTTAAAATGAGACCCCAAACTTGGGAATGCATAATTTTGCAATACTCTATTGGTCCAAATTGTCATGATCTCAGATTTAATAGGAAAAGAAATAGATTATATGTTTTAATGGATGAATATTAAGAAAATTTCAAATACCTATTTCTCATCAGTGAAGATGTATGAATGGACATCCTCTACATTCTTCTAGAAACAATAGGGATTCATTAGAGTTAAAAGCAAGGAAGAGATAGTGCCAGATAATAGTCTCAGAAATACACACCATACATAGGCCTGGTTATTCACTCAGTCATGTCTGACTCTAAGTGACCCTATGGACAGTAGCCTGCTAGGCTCCTCTCTCCATGGGATTTCCCAAGCAAGAATACTGGAGTGGGTAGCTATTCCCTTCTCCAAGGGATCTTCCTGACCCAGGGACTGAACACAGGTCCCCTGTACTGCAGGAAGATTCTTTATGTCTGAGCCACCAGGGAAGCCTGCCATACACACGAGGGGCATAAAAATGGAACTGAGGACCAATCGGGAGGTAGTAACTGCCCTGCACTAAGAGGTACTCTTGTCTGTACTAAGGNATTCTTTATGTCTGAGCCACCAGGGAAGCCTGCCATACACACGAGGGGCATAAAAATGGAACTGAGGACCAATCGGGAGGTAGTAACTGTCCTGCACTAAGAGGTACTCTTGTCTGTACTAAGGACAAGAGATGCTGGCAGCTGTAATTAAGAGTAGGAATGGGTTTTGAAGGGAAGAAATGGATTCAATTAATATTTAGGAAACAGAATCCACAGAATAGGTAAAATTGGGGATCAAGACGGTTCAGGAATAAGCCCCAGGAAAGAGCATGGTGTGGCCACTAGCTGAGAGGAAGTTCAAGACAAGGATGGAGCCCTTTCTAGAAACAAGTGTGGCTTAGACTTCTTGGCAAAGCCTGAGATCCTGAGTTTAGCTTGCAGCCCTTTTTTGAAACACAGCCAGAAGTAGTGACTGCTAGCTTGAATTAGGTGGGAAAAGATGATTTGGTCAGTATTAATGAAATATCGGCACTTGGGAGTCAGTTCAGTTCTGCTTTAAATGAAATTTCCTTTTCTGTTTGTTTAGTAAGGGAGTAGAGGGTAGGAGAAAAAGGATATTTTTCTAATTCCACCCTGTGCTTCTATTTACCATGGAGGGGATGGTAGCTTTTTAGCCTCATAGAGGGATAGTTCAGACTCATTTGTTAATGCCATCAAGCTTATTGTGAATGAAAATCTGTGTGATATTTGGTGAGTATTATTCTAACATATCTGGAACATCATTTTTGGTGAGAGCTCTAAGGAAGTTCCCTGGGCCACCTTCATTAACCTGAGGCGCTGTACATAGACAGTTCTGTGGACCCACTTTCTTCTAACAAATCCCCCTGAAACGATAGGAGTTTAAAAATATAATGTGACATCAGAAAGATGATTGGGAAGCAGATTAACGTCTGGTTTCTCTGACATCGTTCTTTTAACCTCCTGCTCTGAGATCATTTGAGAACTGAAAGCAGATGATGCAGGACAATNAACAAATCCCCCTGAAACGATAGGAGTTTAAAAATATAATGTGACATCAGAAAGATGATTGGGAAGCAGATTAACGTCTAGTTTCTCTGACATCGTTCTTTTAACCTCCTGCTCTGAGATCATTTGAGAACTGAAAGCAGATGATGCAGGACAATCTGGATGGGGTCTGAGATGAAAGTTGGAATTGGGGGCCTGGTGGTTAGATTTAGGAGGCATGGTTTGAAGTCAAGTGGCCTTACAATAAATTGAAATTTATAGCTTTTGTAGGGCTCTTACTTAAAAAAAAAAAAAAAACTGTCTCAGACCTCAATTTCATAGACTCTGAAGTCTGGTTCTCTGTCTTGGGAAATTTTCATGAACATTCCTTAACCTCTGTGTACCCCTTATTTATAAACTATGGACATTCTTATAAGTGAAATGCTGTTATGGAAATGCATGCATTAGAGCATGCCTGGCACAAAAGGAGTTCCTTGTGTTTGTTTGCAAACACCGATGGCACCAAAAGTCTAAGAGCGGTGGCGATGGTGGTAAATTACCCATTCACCAAACGATCAACAACTTTCACTCAGTTCCTACTGCAAGTCAGGCACTGGTAATAAATAAAATAATCTCACCTCCAAAGAACTCATATCAGTCCACACATTTATTAGATCTTCTGTGCATTCATTCAACCGACTGATATACATCTATTACATACTTACTATAAGCAGGACTATGCACTGGAGAATTTACACATACACACGCATGCACACACACACACAAATCTCTGCTTACAAGGGACTCACAATTACTTCTTTTATTCACTTATTAATTTGACCTGCACAGATCAAGCACTTTTTTTATCCCAGGCACAGTACCAGGCAATATAAGGTAGCAGAAAACTTTGGGTTATTTCAATCCAGAAAACTGCATTTTGCAACTGAAAACAACCTTGTGCTGACTCTAGCCCAGTCGGGTGCCCTCCTTCAACCTCACTTCCTCCATCTGTATGTCGATGTTGCTTTCTCTGCTCTAGGTACTTCATGAAGACTTTACAAGCAGTAAGTGAAACCATAGGTGACATTAGTCTGTTAACCAAATGTCCCATGGGATGATCAAATTTATCAACCCCGATACTATTATACAAGTGTGACCATCTGATGGAATAAACTGAGGATTCAGGATCGAGAAAGACCAGATACAATGAAACTCCTTCAAAATCCCAGCAGTAATGATGATGATATGATGAGGAACACAGTCATCATCATGATGAGAACAATGATCACAGCATTCTGATGACACAGCATCAATANATGGCTGGATGGCATCACTGACTCAATGGACGTGAGTCTGAGTGAACTTCAGGAGTTAGTGATGGACAGGGAGGCCTGGCGTGCTGTGATTCATGGAGTTGCAAAGAGTCGAACACGACTGAGCAACTGAACTGAACAGAACTGATGACATCTTTACTGGTAAAGAATCTGCCTGCAGTGCAGGAGATCTGGGTTCTATCACTGGGTTGAGAAGATCCCCTGCAGAATGGAAAAGCTACCCACTCTAATATTCTGGCCTGGAGAATTCCATGGACTGTATAGTCCATGGGGTTGCAAAGAGGTGGACACAGCTGAGCTACTTTCACTTTCACTATGACATCTGTAGTTACTGATATGGCAAGAAATATTCCATTTCTCAAGTCCATAAACTAGTCTACATCACTCAGTGCAAAATGCACTACATGCAAATATAGAAATGAAACAAAAATGGTTCAACTATAGTGAACATAGAAATGCATCGTTTGGCAATATAGTGTAGAAATTAAATAAAAAGACTTAACTCCATCCAGGGTGGAAATGTTGCATAGAAATGTAAAGCATATATGTTGCAAAAATTCTTTCTATCCTGCTTTTTATAACAGCATTTCTACATTGATTCCACTGCACACAGAACCAAAAGGAGCTCCCTTGATTTTGCATTAAATATTAAAAATAACCCTACATTGAAATATCTTAGGGGATCTTTTGCTTCTAAAGACATTGCTGATTAGGAAGAAACATTAAAAATTCCAGGTTCCTTAGAGTGCTATTAAAAATAAGAAAAAGTGGATTGCTTTTAATTACTCAAATTATGATGTTCTAGTAGCAACAAAAAGAAAATGTCAGTATCTCAGGTAGTCTCAAAATTTCAAAGGAAGCCCGTGCCTGTGGAAAAACATGTGAAAGCGGGCCCATTCTGACCCCAGTATTATAGTGAGAGTCACGTGTTTATCAGAAACTCAGCTACTCCAGGAGATCAGTGGCTTTCTTAAAACCATGCTGATCTGGATTCCTTGCCACCTCATTACTGTTTCTTTATCCAGAGCACTTTGTTTATATCTTCATTACAGCATTTTTATAGAGGTGATATTTTGAGACATCAATCCAGCTTGTTTTTTCCATTATCTTATAGCCAACACCCCTTTTTCTGCTGTTCAGGCAGAAGAAATGGAATAGAGTAAACTCACTGTATTTCATGGGACAGATTTATTTAGCCTGGAGAATGCAGAGCCAAATTCTGGGCTTTTAATGTCAATGAAGGTGCTTGTC
>SJYW01010160.1:349291-411082 GCA_006410735.1 Raphicerus campestris
TGACATGGTGCAATCCATGCGGTTGAAGAGTCAGACATGACTTAGCAACTGAACAACAAAATCCCTAGCTAAATAGGTTTTCAAAAACTCATAGTTTACTTCATATGCTCCTTTTCTTAGAAAATTATTTAAGAACATTCTCCAACCAAATGTTATCATGTTTGGTAAGCCAAAAAGGATAAAGATGTGAATTCTTAGAAGGATGGGTCCAGCACAGCTGAGCAAGTGGGACCACCCTCAGAATACCTATGTGCTGCAGGACAAAAACAATTTCAGTTCAGTTCAGTCACTCAGTCATGTCCGACTCTTTGCAACTGCATGAATTGCAGCACACCAGGCCTCCCTGTCCATCACCATCTCCCAGAGTTCACTCAAACTCACGTCCATCGAGTCGGTGATGCCATCCAGCCATCTCATCTTCTGTTGTCCCCTTCTCCGCCTGCCCCCAATCCCTCCCAGCATCAGAATCTTTTCCAATGAGTCAACTCTTCGCATGAGGTGGCCAAAGTACTGGAGTTTCAGCTTTAACATCATTCCTTCCAAGGAACACCCAGGGCTGATCTCCTTTAGAACGGACTGGTTGGATCTCCTTGCAGTCCAAGGGACTCTCAAGAGTCTTCTCCAGCACCACAGTTCAAAAGTATCAATTCTTCGGCACTCAGCTTTCTTCACAGTCCAACTCTCACATCCATACATGACCACAGGAAAAACAGCCTTGAGTAGACAGACCTAAAGCAGTAATGTCTATGCTTTTGAATATGTTGTCTAGGTTGGTCATAACTTTTCTTCCAAGGAGTGTCTGTTAATTTTATGGCTGCAGTCACCATCTGCAGTGATTTTGGAGCCCAAAAAAATAAAGTCTGACACTGTTTCCACTGTTTCCCCATCTATTTGCCATGATGGGACCAGATGCCATGATCTTCGTTTTCTGAATGTTGAGCTTTAAGCCAACTTTTTCACTCTCCTCTTTCACTTTCATCAAGAGGCTTTTTAATTCCTCTTCACTTTCTGCCATAGGGGTGGTGTCATCTGCATATCTGAGGTGAATGATATTTCTACCTGCAATCTTGATTCCAGATTGTACTTCCGTAGAGCAAAAGAATGGAGCTCCCAAGAGCCATGTTCTCAGATTTAAAAGGGAAATTCTATAAACAACATCGAATGGAAGACTCTGCCCCCTAAATTTTTGGAGTTTTCATTTCAATACACGATATAATTCCAAATATCTCTCTGTCTTCCTCTATCTCTGTCACTGAGGGAATGAGAAATAGAAATGAGGTTTTATTGTTACAACAGATGAACTAGGTTAGCGGAAAAAGTCAGTTGAAGTTGGCATCATATATTATAAAAGACTGCAAAAAAACCAACAGTAATAGTAATAAAATCAACTACTATTTTCTTTCAGCAATTTCTATGTACCAGTTACTGTCTGCACACTTAATGTGTATAAACCCACTTAATTTTCCAAATAATTTTACCACATAACTGTATTTTTCCCCCTTTCACACACTCTCTAGAAAGGCAAAAAAAGAATATTGTCATGCATGATTCTGAAGAGTCATTTGACAATAAATATATGTATTTTTAAAATCTTAAATATAGACATTACCTTTGACCCAACACTTCCACTTCTAGGACTTTACACTAATTAAATCATCAGATATTTGGTAGGATCATGGACAGAGATCTTCAAGCAAACCTGGATCAAACTTAAAGTTCCAAGAATTTCACTTGTTTAAATAAATCCTCTTAAATAACTTATAGGCTATCAACGTAGCAAGTTATTTTGTGTTATTCAAATGACGAGGTCAGATCTGATCTTATATTTGCACCTCGTTATCCTTGTAAAGACTTTTTTTCCTCATTTTCAAGACCTGTAGCTATTAATATCTAAAATAGATGAAGAAATATTGACGGTGTCCACAATGTGTGTACTGGAATCAAACAAAGGACCTTGAGCTCCAGTTTTCCCATTTATTAACTGGGACAGGTGGCTAGTTCCTTGCATTTGAGTTTTCAATGTATAAAATGGAGCTGATGATTCATCATATGACATACCTAGCACAGAAGGGAAGTTGACTAACTCCTAGGCCTCTTTCTACATCTTTATCTTGGCTCTTCCTAGAAATAGACTTTAAACAAGTAGTGAAAGTCGCTCAGTCATGTCCGACTCTTTGTGACCCCACGGATGATACAGCCCATGGAATTCTCCAGGCTAGAATACTGGAGTGGGTAGCCTTTCGCTTCTCCAGGGGATCTTCCCAAACCATGGATCAAACCCAGGTCTCCCGCATTGCAGGTGGACTCTTTACCAGCAGAGCCACAAAGAAAGCGCAAGAATACTCAAGTGGGTAGCCTATCCCTGCTCCAGCACGTCTGCCTGACCCAGAAATCGAACTGGGGTCTCCTGCATTGCAGGCAGATTCTTTACCAACTGAGCTATGAGGGACTTCTCTTAAACAAGTAACTTGTCCTCTTTGCTGCCATTTACTTGCATTTTCAGCAGAAGTGATAATCCACACCCTAGTTTTACCATCAGGTTGTTAAGAAAGCCAGGGATTTGGGGGCGGGGAGGGACTTTGAGAGGGCTGACCATGGCTGTGGGAAGCAGTGAGCCACCTGCTTCATGGTTTCTCACTGGTGCTGCAGGAACAAGGGCTCACAGCTGCTCTTCCCTCACTGGTGTGTTAGTGACCATGTTCAGCCCTCTGGAAACCCACTCATTTTCAGCACAGGAGATAAAGGAAAGGGTAGCCTCAGAGAATGATTCCTCTATCAGTGAAATAAATATTTCTAGCCTGAGGCATTTCCCAAGGTCTTCAAATCAGACCAGTGAAGTTGATGGCATTAAACACATCTAATTAAGGCAACTCCAGACACACATATTTTTCTTTAAATGATTCCAAAAACTTAACATTTGAAATTCCAAGCACAGTTCAGGGAACGCTTGTATTTGATTATTCTCAGGTAAAACTCTGTGAATGTGGTTTCTTTGCTAGCTCAGAAACAGAAATTGAGTGCATAAAAACACAGATTTATGCCTATCTTTTAGACTCCCTTACAATAAAACTTTCCCCAAACTATGTTTTATATACCACCTATTTTGTGTTAGGCAATAGGATTTTCTTTCCAAAAATGATTCTGTGGTGAAAATAATTTAGGAAACACTGAGTTAAAACACGGTCAAATTTCTGCAGTATTTCTCAGAGGCTTGCTTTATAAATTTATAAGGGCAGTTAGAGTGTTCAGTTTTCACATTTATTGGGTTATTGAATTTCACTGTGAAACTCTGTCCTTAAGGAACTTTCTACTTAAGGTGTGATTTTTTGAAACAGCAGAATCATCTTCATGTGAAGCTTGTCAGACATGCAGACTTTCAAGTCCATCACAGTCTTCCTGAAACAGATCATAACAAAAAGCCTGGCTAATTAGCATACATACTGAAGATTGAGAAGCATCGCCTGACACTATTACACACATTAGTTACAAATTCTACAGAAGTGATGAGATGGACACAAGGGCTCTCTGAGGACTCCTCCTGAGCACATAGATTGAATAATAACCCAGCTGAATGCTATATATATTAATAGAAACTACTTTGGAAATCATCTACTTCAAAGGACTACAAATCAGTCTTTTAGTGCATTAATGGGATGCCCCATGGAAAACGATATAAGAAGGTGAAATAATCGGATTCTTTCTGGTTGAAGCCAAAGATGGCTCCTTCTCTCCTGACATTTTTGGTTCTTCACCTGTTGCGTGATTCTAAAAATTTCATCCTGGAGATGTTAATGTTGTATTTGAAGACCATAGATTTCATGATATTCTTCTAAAATTTGGTTTTATTTGATTACTTGTTTGTCTTGCTTAATCATGCACTTAATTTGATTTAAATCTACAAACTCTAACTCTTGGGTAATGGTTCAAATTTAATCTCATTTTTCTTTTTTCTTCTTAGCTAGAATTTGTTCCACACTAGTATAGTTCCTGAGTCACCCAAGAGATTGGGATGTTTATACTTGGAATTTCAGGCTCTTCTTTCTGTCTCCCTCTTTCCAATTATTTTCCCTCACTTTCTGGTCTATGTGATCACTCCTATCTCTGTCCTCTGGTTCTATAGCCAGAAAGATGGTAGATTTCATTCGGTTTTGATTTTAGAACTTTAAAAAAATGTTTTAGTGGAGTGTTTTACATTTCTGTTTTGTTTGTAGGTTTCCAACATGGCACTGCCTTCAAGTCACTTACTGTATGCCAACATGCTTCCTCTATAGTCAGCCTGCTGTTGATCCTTCTCCACCAACACTAGGTCATGCTTGATTTTTCCCTCCCACAATTGATTGTCGTTATTCGAGAGAATCACGTCTGGTAGGAGTCCTATATTCTTCCTCCCTCTTTCCTGTAAAGGCTTCTCTGGTGGCTCAGATGGTAAAGAATCTGCCTGTAATGTGGGAGACCCAGGTTCAATCCCTGTGTTGGGAAGATCACCTGGAGAAGGGAATGGTGATCCATTTTGGTAATTTTATCTGGAGAATCCCATGGCTCAGCAATCCATTGAACTAACATTTCATGCTCAACATAATAGGATTGAGTGAAGGATAAGGAGAGAAGAGAAGTTCAAGATAGGATGAAATCTTGAATGTTTCAGTCTATTCTTTTAAGAATTCGATGGGATTAATATTTCATCATGGACTATATGATCTAAGGTGGGAGGGGTTCTTTCCTGGGAGATCAGTTAATACGATTCTATTCCTACCTCTATCACTAACTAGCTGTGTAGCTTTGGGTACATCATCTTACCTCTCTGGAGTTCACTTTCCTTATCCAAAATAAGGGCCAGTGGTCCTAGGGAATCTTTGGTTTCCTGTAAGGTTTACTGTTCTCTCATTTTACCAAAGCAGAGTATCTTGGACCCCAGATGCCTAGAGAGTTGTAATTAGGCTTTCTTTATGTTCTTGATTTTTCACATTCAGGGTTATTAAACACCCAGAAGAGGTCTTATCTTCCATAAAGCTTAACACACAGCATACTGGTTCTTCTTCTAATTGGCTAGGTCACTCTGAACGACCTCTTACACTTTCACAGAGTGGGATCAGAGGAAGCCTGGAGAACCAGGGGACTGAATAGACATATGGGAATAAATTCAGGTTATAAACCGGAGTTCATTTATGTGGCAACCACAGCTCAGGATTAGATACAACTTAATTTACTTCCTCACAGAGGGTGTGTTTTTGAAGTCAGAAATATCAGAACCTATATCCTATTTTACCACTTAGTAACTGTGTGTCTTGGGCAACTTATTTCTACTCTCTGAGCATCAGTTTCCTCAAGTATAAAACTAAAATAACAATCTCTCATTCATATAGAACTATGAAGACACAGTTAATAAACGCTCAAAAAAGTTAGTGCAATGCCTAATATGTAGCATTAATATTCGATCAGTATATATTGGCACCCCCATGCACACTGAGCTAGGCCTGGCAAGGATTCAAAAAGCAATATGAAAGAGGGTCCTGGTCCACAAAATGCTTGCAAGCATTGGAGAAATGGACACTCCAGCCCTGGTCAAGCTTTCAGATCACTACAATTCCAGNAAGAGGGTCCTGGTCCACAAAATGCTTGCAAGCATTGGAGAAATGGACACTCCAGCCCTGGTCAAGCTTTCAGATCACTACAATTCCAGATAACAGTTTGAGAGACCCTGAACAAGAATGACCCATCTAAGCTGATCTTAGAATTCTTATTCTCTAAAATTTTATGACCCACATCCCAGAATACTGGAAATAAAAGCAAAAATAAACAAATGGGACCTAATTAAATGTAAAAGCTTCTGCACAACAAAGGAAACTATAAGCAAGGTGAAAAGACAGCCTTTAAAATGGGAGAAAATAATAACAAATTAGGCAACTGATAAACAACNGAGACAGCAAAAGAGACACAAATGTATAGAACAGTCTTTTGGACTCTGTGAGAGAGAGCGAGGGTGGGATGATTTGGAAGAATGGCATTGAAACATGTGATTTATCATATGAGAAATGAATCACCAATTCAGGTTTGATGCATGATACAGGATGCTAGTGGCTGGTGCACTGGGATGACCCAGAGGAATGAGATGGGGAGGGAGGTGGGAGTGGGGTTCAGGATGGGAAACACATGTACACCCATGGCAGATTCATGTCAATGTATGGAAAAATCAGTACAATATTGTAAAGTAATTAGCCTCCAATTACAATAAATAAATTCATATAAAAATAAACAAGATCCATATGGGTGCCTCTTGTATTCTCTTGTAATTATAACTGTGAGTGGACACATCCAACAACAATGATCCAAAAAGGGTGATTATCTTGTGTTCAAGATCCTCAGAAATGAAGGTTTGAGTCATCCCACCAAGTAACCTCCAAGACTTCAAGAGATGATATCAGAGAATGAGGGAAATTTAGAATAGAGAGTGAAGGTGTGTTAGTCAGCTTTGTCTCAGGGCTCTGAGGTCAGCCACTCAGTTGTGTCTGACTCTTTGTGGCCCCTGTCTTGGTTCCTGAACCTACATATTGTTACCACTGGGACATAATCTGTCCATGGGATTTTCCAGGCACGAATACTGGAGCAGGTTGCCATTTCCTACTCCAGGATATCTTCTCAACCTAGGGATCAAACTCACATCTCTTGCATCTCCTGCATCAGCAGGCAGATTCTTTACCACTTTACCACTAGTGCCACTAGTGGGGAGGGATAAATCAGGAGTTTTGGATTAATATATGCATATGACTCACTGGAAAAGATCCTGATGCTGGGAAAGATTGAAGCCAGGAGGAGAAGGGGACGACAGAGGATGAGATGGTTGGCTGGCATCACCAACTCGATGGACATGAGTTTGAGCAAGCTCCAGGAGTTGATGATGGACAGGGAAGCCTGGTGTGTTGCAGTCCATGGGGTCACAAAGAGTCGGACACGAATGAGCAACTGAACTGACTGACTGATATGCATACTACTAGATATAAAATAGATAACCAACAAGGAACTACTGTATAGCACAAGGAACTATACTCAATATTTTGTAATAACCTACAAGGGAAAAGAATATGAAAAAGAATAGACATAGATGTATAATTGAACCACTTTGCTGTACACCTGAAATGAGCACAGTATTGTAAACCAGCTATGTGTGTGTGTTAGTCGCTCAGTCATGTCTGTTTCTTTGAGACCCCGTGGACTGTAAGCCGCCAGGCTCCTCTGTCCATATGATTCTCCAGGCAAGAATACTGGAATGGGTTGCCATTTCCTTCTCCAGGGAATCTTCCCGAACCAGGGATCAAACCCAAGTCTTCCGAATTGCAGGCAGATTCTTTACTGTCTAAGCCACCGATAAGTCTCCCCCCCCCACATCCAAAAAAAAAAAACCAGCTATATTTCAGTTTTTAAAAGTTGACATGTCTTAAAAAAAAAAAAAGCAAATATGTGCCTATTAAAAGTTTTTTCAGTTAAAAAAAAAATGAATAGGTCATGAAGGAGGGAAGAATAAGTATTATTTGTAGACCCAAGATCAACCATAGCAACTGAGGTGCACACAGTTTGTCCCACTAAGCTCTGACTCAGCAAAAGAGGCCCACAAAAATCACAGAGATTACAATGTTGTGGCATAAGACATGGGTTGTGGCAGCCCAGAAGGTTTCCACTCAGATTTCCTTCTGGAGAACTCGCTGCAGGAAGCATAGTTGCCTAGCATTCTAAGCACCAACCCATTAGAAAAATGAGTGAGCATGATGTGGTTACAAGTGCTAGTCTATTTCTCTCTTCCAGTGGGCAGTCTTTGGGTGTTGCCAGTTGCCCTAGTGAAGACTGTATTATTACATTGGAGTGTACTGGGATTCTTCCTATTACAAGCCCTTCCAACTTTCCTTTCATGAGCATCAGACATAAGGTCCTGAGTCACCTCACCTACTCCTGCTCCCTCTTGTTTTATCGCTCACGAGCATTCTTTATCACCATCAATCTTCAACAAGTGTTTCCACTTTGCTTCTGTTTTAGAAAACCTCAGCCAGAACAATCACCTCGGCATGTTACAGTGGATCCTCATGAAATTTTATTTTGTATTTATTGAGTTTACAGACTGATCTTAAGAGACATGCCATAGTTATACTACTGACTTTTTCTATGCAGAAAAAAATGATCTCTCTCCATTGGCTTAAATCTTTTTTATGACCATCAACAAAGTTTTATCATTTTTTTTTCATGTAGGATTTGTAAGATTTTCATATTTCTTTTTAGGTTTATCTTTAAGCTTTCACTAGCTTTGCCGTTATTGTAACAGGGATTCGTCTTCCTAATAGGTAACTGGCCATTTATTTCAGTGTATTGTCATGGTCTGTTTACTTGGCTCCATCAGATTGGACTCCCTGAGGGCAGAGACTGGGTCTGTCTTATTCACCAGTGTATCACAACTGCCAAGTACACTACTTGACCTGTAACTGGAGTCTTACATTCTTTAGCTTGACTAATCATATGATAAAATAATAGTTGAAGTATGTGCTACCAAAAACCATTGTTTCACCAGTATAAGTGAAATGTAGTGCCCGTATTTTCATCCGCCTTTGGAACAAATCCTTTTGTTACAGGAAGAATTGAGTGCTAGCTGAGCTAAGTCTAAGCCATATGCTCTACAAGGCATTTATCTTCGTAAGTGGTAGAAACAGTTCAGAGCCTTCTTCTTGTCTCCTGTGACAAGGTGGCTCCCCTGAATGATGATGCTTGAATGCCTGCCCACCTTGACTTTGCTAACATTTTATTGCAGCCTGAAATTCCCTTTGTCAAGCACTGCCCCTTATCTTCATGACCATATTCTATTCATCCTTGAAGATTCAAATTATCACTGTCATGTTAACCTTGAGAAGATTTTTTTGGTCCTCTAAGCTTCAAGGAAGTGCCTACTTTTCAGAAAATACAGACAATTACGAAATGTATGCTTATAATAGGTAGGCTTCCCTGGTGGCTCAAACGGTAACAAACCTCCCTGCAATGCAGGATACCTGGGGTTCAATCCCTGGGTTGGGAAAATCACTGGAGAAGAGAATGGCAACCCACTCCAGTATTCTTGCCTGGAGAATTCCATGGACAGAGGAGCCTGGCTGGCTATGGTCCATGGGGTCACAAAGAGTTTTGGACATGACTGAATGGTGCTTGTAATATATATATATATATATATATACTAGTTTGTACATGAGCTAAAAATGTAAATAGATGCTTTTGAACTGTGGTGTTAGAGAAGACTCTTGAGAGTCCCTTGGACTGCAAGGAGATCCAACCAGTCCATTCTGAAGGAGATCAACCCTGGGATTTCTTTGGAAGGAATGATGCTAAAGCTGAAACTCCAGTACTTTGGCCACCTCATGCGAAGAGTTGACTCATTGGAAAAGACTCTGATGCTGGGAGGGATTAGGGGCAAGAGGAGAAGGGGACGACTGAGGATGAGATGGCTGGATGGCATCACGGACTCGATGGAAGTGAGTCTGAGTGAATTCCGGGAGTTGGTAATGGACAGGGAGGCCTGGCGTGCTGCGATTCATGGGGTTGCAAATAGTCAGACACGACTGAGAGACTGAACTGAACTGAATTGATATTCATAAATAAGGGTAGTAGTAAGAATCCTGATACAATACATTTCACCATAATAATGGCTACTGTTCACTGCATCACTTTCATGTATGAGATTTTACATGTCATCTTGTGATTCTCACCAACTTTATGTGATAGATGACATTCTATAAGTGGTAAGGCTGCATCTCCAAGAAGTTTATCTACTTGCCTGAGATAATTCAGCTAATAAATTCCAGTGCTGAGAACCTAATCAAGGTTAGTCTACTCCTAAATCCTCAAATTCTTAAGGTACTCCTTTATACTGTCTCCAGTTGTTTAAAAGGCTAAATACAATTGATTCCAGAGAGTGCAAAACAGCTACTCTGTCCTGTTCCACACTTTTTGGGTAATGGGTATTAGGGAATTCTTAATTATCTGCCAGGGTTACATCTTGCTCAGTGCATTCATCATACAGGTTATAATGTGAAAAACAGTTAACAGGTTTTTCCATATGCTGATTCCCAAACGACCAGATCCTCAAGGATTTCATGACATTTGAGAAGCATTCACTGCAAAAGAAAGAAATAAAAACAAACAAAATAAAGCAACTTGGAGAAGAAAGTTTACAAAGAGAAGTTGTGTTTAATAACCATAGATCTATTAGAGAAGAACCTGAACCTCTGATACAGAAAGAGAAAGATACATTTTTTTTTACAAAAAAGATAATATTAGGTGCTTTGGGAAATTAAAAATGTAACTGCAAAAGATGAATAAAAAATGAAGTAGAGTGCTTCTCCTAGGAAGTAAAGCAAAAAAGACTAAAAGAAGGGAAATAAGGAAGAAATGTTTGGAAAATTGGAGGGCCGATCCAGAAGTTGCAGAACACCACAAAAAATNATCCAACCAGTCCATTCTGAAGGAGATCAACCCTGGGATTTCTTTGGAAGGAATGATGCTAAAGCTGAAACTCCAGTACTTTGGCCACCTCATGCGAAGAGTTGACTCATTGGAAAAGACTCTGATGCTGGGAGGGATTAGGGGCAAGAGGAGAAGGGGACGACTGAGGATGAGATGGCTGGATGGCATCACGGACTCAATGGAAGTGAGTCTGAGTGAATTCCAGGAGTTGGTAATGGAAAGGGAGGCCTGGCGTGCTGCGATTCATGGGGTTGCAAATAGTCAGACACGACTGAGAGACTGAACTGAACTGAACTGATATTCATAAATAAGGGTAGTAGTAAGAATCCTGATACAATACATTTCACCATAATAATGGCTACTGTTCACTGCATCACTTTCATGTATGAGATTTTACATGTCATCTTGTGATTCTCACCAACTTTATGTGATAGATGACATTCTATAAGTGGTAAGGCTGCATCTCCAAGAAGTTTATCTACTTGCCTGAGATAATTCAGCTAATAAATTCCAGTGCTGAGAACCTAATCAAGGTTAGTCTACTCCTAAATCCTCAAATTCTTAAGGTACTCCTTTATACTGTCTCCAGTTGTTTAAAAGGCTAAATACAATTGATTCCAGAGAGTGCAAAACAGCTACTCTGTCCTGTTCCACACTTTTTGGGTAATGGGTATTAGGGAATTCTTAATTATCTGCCAGGGTTACATCTTGCTCAGTGCATTCATCATACAGGTTATAATGTGAAAAACAGTTAACAGGTTTTTCCATATGCTGATTCCCAAACGACCAGATCCTCAAGGATTTCATGACATTTGAGAAGCATTCACTGCAAAAGAAAGAAATAAAAACAAACAAAATAAAGCAACTTGGAGAAGAAAGTTTACAAAGAGAAGTTGTGTTTAATAACCATAGATCTATTAGAGAAGAACCTGAACCTCTGATACAGAAAGAGAAAGATACATTTTTTTTTACAAAAAAGATAATATTAGGTGCTTTGGGAAATTAAAAATGTAACTGCAAAAGATGAATAAAAAATGAAGTAGAGTGCTTCTCCTAGGAAGTAAAGCAAAAAAGACTAAAAGAAGGGAAATAAGGAAGAAATGTTTGGAAAATTGGAGGGCCGATCCAGAAGTTGCAGAACACCACAAAAAATGGAGTAGAAGAAACGCCCAATGGAATTGGGAAGAAATGAGTCAGGATGAGAAATGAAAAATGAGTCAGCAGCAAAGAACTGCTTTTAAACTGTGGTGTTGGCGAAGACTCTTCAGAGTCCCTTGGACTGCAAGGAGATCCAGCCAATCCATCTTAAAGAAAATCAGTCCTGAATATTCATTGGAAGGACTGATGCTGAAGCTGAAACTCCAAGACTTTGGCCACCTGATGTGAAGAACTGACTCATTGGAAAAGACCCTGATGCTGGGAAAGATTGAAGGCATGAAGAGAAGGGGAAAACAGAGGATGAGGTGGTTGGATGGCATCACCAACTCAATGGACATGAGTTTGAGCAAGCTCCGGGAGTAGGTGATGGACAGGGAAGCCTGGCATGCCACAGTCCGTGGGGTCACAAAGAGTCGGAGACGACTGAGCAAGTGAACTGAACTGAGTCAGAAAGACTTCTTGGAGCTGAAGTCTCCCATCCCCACACTGAAAGAGTCTACCTAAAACTCTGCACAGGGATGAAAGCACAGATATACAAAGGCCATCATCATTGTATCTCAGCACTCTGGCAGGCAGAACTCTAAGGTGGTCCCCAAAGCCCTCCCCTTTCTGTGTAACTGCTCTCAACTAGAGATATGATGGATGTGAGTCTTGTGATTAGGCAATGTTATCTGCACAGTGGACATGAAAATAGGGAGTTTATCACAGTGGATTTGTTCTAACATGATCCAACATGAGTCTCTTTGAAGCAGAGTTTTCTCTGGCTGGTTGCAAAAGAAAGCAAGAGAGATTGGAAGCATGAATTAATCTGATGTATTGCTGCTGTCCTCAAGATGAGAGAGGCCGCAGGTTGAAGAATGTGGGCAGCCACCAGCTGACAGCAGCAAGAAAACGATCCTATCATAGCAAGGAACCAAAGTCCAAGAATGAGTTTGAAAGAGTTTTCTTTTGTTTCCACAGTCTCCAGACAAGGACTCAGCTAGACTGACACTTCAATTTCAGCCTTGTGATGCCCTGAGCAGAGCACTAGGCTCACACCATGGCAGACAAATGACCTACAGAACTCTGAACTAAAAAATAAGTGTTGTTTCAAGCCACAAGGTTTATGGTAATTTGTGATGCAATGATGGAAAATGAATATAATAACTCTGAATTGAGGTAGAAGATATTACCAACTCCTAAAAAGATGGGGGAAAAAATTATATGCATGATCAAGAATAGAATGGAATGGATACATGTATATGTACAGCTGAGTCCCTTTGTTATTCATCTGAAACTACCACAACATTGTTAACCAGCTATACCCCAATACAAAATAAAATGATTAAAGTCTGGCAAAAAGAACAGAATGGAACTGGGCTTTTCACCGGTAATAATGAAATCTAGATGATATGGAACAGTGACTTTTCAATTCTGATGTCAGAATATTTCATCTAAGAATTCACAGTATAATAAAACTATCAATCAAGTATGAGGGTGAAAAAACTGTCATGGAATATCTCAAATACTTTTCATTCCATGCCCCTATTGTCAGGAAGCCAACAGAAACTACCCAAACTACAGCCTAAGCCCAAGAAAGAGAATGATGGGATTCAGAAAACTGAGAATTCAGCATAAGAGAGGCAAAGGTAATCCACAGGAGTATGGGGACAGAAAATGTGAAGTTGATAGCTGAATTGTAATTCTGGAGAGCAACTAGGCGAATTGGAGACAGGTTAAAAGGCTGTGTGAGAAATTCGTTCAACAAGGATAAAATCAATAGACTATCTAAATGGATCAAACATTTTAAGAGATTTTTTTTTAAAACAGAGGCAGTATCTGGGACAGAATTACCAAGAACAACGTGTTAAATGTAAACAGACAAATCAAACAAAAGAATAACTTTAAGGAAAAGGATATAATCATAATATGTGTAGCCAAGTATATTCAACATAGTATATGTGGCACTCTTGAGAGTACCTTTGGACTATAAGGAGATCAAAGCAGTCAATCCTAAAGGAAATCAACCCTGAATATTCATTGCAAGGACTGATGCTGAAACTAAAGCTCCAATACTTTGGCCACCTAATGTGAAGAGACAACTCATTGGAAAAGACCTTGATGCTGGGAAAGACTGAAGGCAAGGAGAAGGGGATGACAGAGGATGAGATGGTTGGATGGCATCATCAACTCAACGGACATAAGTCTAAGCAAACTCCAGGAGATGGTGAAGGACAGGGAATCCTGACGTGCTGTAGTCCATNATAATAAAACTATCAATCAAGTATGAGGGTGAAAAAACTGTCATGGAATATCTCAAATACTTTTCATTCCATGCCCCTATTGTCAGGAAGCCAACAGAAACTACCCAAACTACAGCCTAAGCCCAAGAAAGAGAATGATGGGATTCAGAAAACTGAGAATTCAGCATAAGAGAGGCAAAGGTAATCCACAGGAGTATGGGGACAGAAAATGTGAAGTTGATAGCTGAATTGTAATTCTGGAGAGCAACTAGGCGAATTGGAGACAGGTTAAAAGGCTGTGTGAGAAATTCATTCAACAAGGATAAAATCAATAGACTATCTAAATGGATCAAACATTTTAAGAGATTTTTTTTTAAAACAGAGGCAGTATCTGGGACAGAATTACCAAGAACAACGTGTTAAATGTAAACAGACAAATCAAACAAAAGAATAACTTTAAGGAAAAGGATATAATCATAATATGTGTAGCCAAGTATATTCAACATAGTATATGTGGCACTCTTGAGAGTACCTTTGGACTATAAGGAGATCAAAGCAGTCAATCCTAAAGGAAATCAACCCTGAATATTCATTGCAAGGACTGATGCTGAAACTAAAGCTCCAATACTTTGGCCACCTAATGTGAAGAGACAACTCATTGGAAAAGACCTTGATGCTGGGAAAGACTGAAGGCAAGGAGAAGGGGATGACAGAGGATGAGATGGTTGGATGGCATCATCAGCTCAACGGACATAAGTCTAAGCAAACTCCAGGAGATGGTGAAGGACAGGGAATCCTGACGTGCTGTAGTCCATGGGGTTGCACAGAGTCAGACACAACTTAGCAACTGAACAAAAACAACAAAAATGGATTAAGGCAAAGGATCATTTAGAAAGATGAATCCACTTCATGGTTTCAAAATAGCTGCCTCTGCAGAACAGGTGACAGAAATAGGCATGATTTGTGATACCTTTATCTTTTTTCTGTAATAAGCCTCAGAGAACTAACTGTGTACTCAGCCACTCAGTCGTGTCCGACTTTGTAACCCCATGGAACATAGCCTTCCATGCTCCTCTGACCATAGAATTTTCCAGGCAAGAATTCTGGAGTGAATTGCCATTTTCTTATCCAGGGGATCTTCCTGCTCCAAGGATCCAACCCTTGTCTCTTGCATCTCATCCATTGGCAGGCGGATTCTTTACTTCTGTGCCTCACGGGAAGCCTTAGAGAATGTAAGACTTTGTAAATTGTTAAAATAAATTAAAATAAATTTTAAAAATTTAATATAAATTTAAGCAAATTCTTTTTCATAAATTATTTTTAAATAAAATAAAGTTTAATAAAATAAATTTTAAAAATTGAAAATAAATAGCAGGGCTTCCCTGATAGTTCAGTTGGTAAAGAATCTATCTGCAATGCAGGAGACCCCAGTTCGATTCCTGGGTCAGGAAGGCCTGCTGGAGCAGGGATGGGCTACCCACTCCAATATTCTTGGGTTCCGTGGTGGCTCAGCTAATAAGGAATTTGCCTGCAATGCAGGAGACCTAGGTCGGATCCCTGGGTTGGGAAGATCTGCCTGGAGAATTCCATGGACTATGTAGCCCATGGGGTCAAAAAGAGTCAGACACGACTGAGCGACTTTCACTTCACTTAAAATAAATACAAAAGCTAAAAAAAAAAAAAAAAGGAAGGACTGGAGGGAAGAAGAGAGGAAAGGAAGGAGAGGAGTCAGCTTGCACAAGAAATTCCTCACTGATTGCATGGGGTCTCCTCCTGGGACTCTTGTTCCTGGGAATCAGGAGTTGTTTCCATAATCATGGGCTAGCAAAACCTGAATATAGGTGAACCAAGACAAAACTCTTTTTGTTCCTCTTCCAATGCAGATTCTACCTTATTAAAAAAGAACAATTGGGACCATAGGGTTTAGGAAGCATATTCTTTGAAGCCATCATTTGCTTTAAAAAATACTTGAGGGATTTTCCTGAAGGTCCAGTGATTAAGACTCCATACTTCGCTGGTTGGAGGAACTAAGATCTCACATGCTACTCAGCACAGCCACCACCACCACCCCCACCCCAAAATCAAAACAAAATAAAATATTTGAGCAGAAACAGAAGCGAAGAAAAGTTTCATAGGGGCAATGCCTCACTGACATTCCGATCATTTTCTTCTGATCTGTTAACATGCAAAGCTCTTAGTGAATGTGATCTGAAAATGAGAAACTGGGGATTTTTCACCAGAATGTGTAATTTTCTAACGTGATGTCCCTGGCACGTATAATGAAGCTACACATGTGATGAAGCTGCCAGAGCCAAGGCAGTGATATTTGCAGGATAACTCTAGATTTGACTAAAGAGGATAATGAAGAAAAGGAGGAAAATGGAGAGAGTACTCTGTGTATAAAGAAATCAGTGGAAAAACAAAAAAGGTTGCAAATGGCTTCTCCATTCTGATCTACTTTGATTTCCTCCACAAATGGGAAAATATCAATCACACCTTATAAGACTGTGAAGACTAGGAATTTTTATCTAAAAGGTCTAACACTATGCCCGGTAGGCCCTCAGTAATGTCACATGCACACGCTCATGTACACGCACATCAGGGAGGCAAGCAGAAGGGGAGAGGACAAGAAGTGGTCAGACCCTGCTCCAGTGACATCTTCCTGTCTCTTTCTCTCTGCTTCTATATCTCTTGAAATGTTACCTCTACTGATTCTCACTGTTTCTGAATGTCCTCTTAAAATGTCACTGAAGTGACAATAGTATCACTGAAAAGAAATGTACAAGAGGTATTCCCTTTCTTTGCAGAGTTCATGGTCCAGTAAAGAATATAGATTCGGAGGGAAAACGTAATAACACAGTATGATGGCTCCATTACAACTAAGTACAAGGTAGAGCCAGCTGGCTAGAGACCCCTCAAGTCAAGGTAGACCTTGCAGGGTACTTACAATGGGACGAGGGAGGTAAGAGGGAGATGACTATGTTTCCAAGACACGCTGCAGGTATAAGCTATAGTATATGTGAGTGCGCTTCCCTGGTAGACAGTAAAGAATCTGCCTGCAATGTTGGAGACCAGGGTTCAATCTTTGGGTCAGAAAGTTTCCCCTGGAGAGGGAATGGCAAACCACTCCAGTATTCTTGCCTAGAGAATTCCATGGACAGAGGAGCTTGGCAGGCTGTAGTCCATGGGGTCGCAAAGAGTTGGACAAAACTGAATGACTAACACACACATACAGACACGTGTGGGAGTGGACACTGCCTCAGTGCAAAGCTACTTGATGACCCCATGTAGAGAACAATGCTCTTCATTGCAGGATTGTTCAGGGCACTCAAGAAAAAGACATTAACTTGGATATTTATTTATTCATGTTTCGAATGTTACAACCATGCCAAGCCCTGGAAATACAGAGGTGAATGAAAATATCCTTCTTCCTTAAAGTGTCAGGGCTTCCCTCGTGGTTCAGCAGTAAAGAATCTGCTTGCAATGCAGAAGATGCAGGCAATGCAGTTTTGATCTCTGGGTTGAGAAGGTCTCCTGGAAAATGAACTGAGAACCAATTCCAGTATTCTTGCTGGGAAAATCCCATGGGCAGAGAAGCCTGGTAGGCTACAGTCTGTGGGGTCACAAAAGAGTCGGGCACTAGTGAAGCAACTGAGCATTTAAAATGTTAAATGTTTAGCAAGAAAGACTTCCAAGAGTTTAAATTGGAGGCAAAATAGAAACAAATTTCAGCTAGTGTAATAAAAGGCTTCCCTGGTAGCTCAGCTGGTAAAAAATCCGTCTGCAATGAAGGAGACGCCAGTTCGATTCTTGGGTCGGGAAGGCTCCCTGGAGAAAGGGATAGGCTACCTACTCCAGTATTCTTGGCTTCCCTGGTGGCTCAGACGGTAAAGAATCCACCTGCAATGCAGGAGACCTGGGTTTGATTCCTGGGTTGGGAAGATCCCCTGGAGGAGGGCTCAGCAACCCACTCCAGTATTCTTGCCTGGAGAATTTCCACGGATAGAGGAGTCTGGAGGGTTACAGTCTATGGGATTGCAAAGAGTTGGACATGACTGAGCAAGTCAGCATAGCCCAGTGTAATAAAAAAACAAACAAACACCAAGTAACNACCCACTCCAGTATTCTTGCCTGGAGAATTTCCACGGATAGAGGAGTCTGGAGGGTTACAGTCTATGGGATTGCAAAGAGTTGGACATGACTGAGCAAGTCAGCATAGCCCAGTGTAATAAAAAAACAAACAAACACCAAGTAACTTGTCTTTGGTATGGGAGGACCTGGAGGCTTCTGTATGAGTGGACTGAAGCAAGGAGTATCTGTGGAATTTTCTGAAAGGTGTAGGCATACTAGGAGTTTGACAGGTACTTGTGGAAAGGAAGAGCATCCCAGGCTCAGAATACTGGCTAACTGGAGTCTTAGATTGTGGAGAGCAGAGAATTGCCAGGGGAAGGGGAAAATGAAACATTCTGCAAAGTGTAAGGATCCTGTGCAGAAAGCTGCCCTGGAAGAGTACTCCGTCNCATCTCAGCTACACTGGCCTCTTACCTATCCCTTGTGCTAAGGGGACCTCAATCCCACTCCCACTTCAAGTTGTTTATTTATTCATGTTTCTAACAAAATGTCACCCTGCAGACAGAACTTCCCCAACCGCACTGTATACAACACACACATATACTTTGTTCCTTGCTGGATTTCCGGCACCTGGAAGGGTGCATGGCATGCAGCAGGTGCACAATAAATGTGTGTTGAATGAATAACAAATATTTGTACATAGCTTTGATTTTTGCCTTTTTCTTCTTTTTTCCAATGGAGCTTAGTTGCTTTCTTTTTTTTTTTCTCTTAATATTTATTTGTGTAACCATGCTGGGTCTTAGTTGTGGCATGTGGGAACTTTTAGTTGCAGGGATCTGTTAATAGTTCCCTGATCAGGGATGGAACCCAGGCCCCCTGAATTGAGGGCAAAGAGTCTTAGCCACTGGACCACCAGGAAAGTCCCTGATTTTTTGTCATTCTCATCACTTCAATATTTAACCACTATTTTTTTTTTCCAGGAAGGCTAATTAAAGAAATACCAGTTTGAGTGAATACCATTTTGTGTCTCCTCCCTCATCTGCAAGGTGGTGAAATATTTCTGCTGCAACAAGATACTTTTTTTTTTTTCCTACAGAAAGAGCCTGCAGACTGAATGTCTCTCTCTTTTTCTTTTCTTTTCTTTTTTTGAAATATTTCCTTCTTTGGCCGTGTCGGGTGTTAGATGCTTACAGCATTGTGTCCTGTGAGAGCTTTCATGTGGTTCATGGACTCGCTATTGTGTGTGGGCTCAGTATTTGCAGTGCTGGCTTAGTTGTTCTGAGGCATGTGGGATCTTGGTTCCACGACCAGGAATCAAACTCACATCCCCTGCATTGCAAGGCAGATTCCTAAAACTGGACCACCAGGGAAGTCCCTCCCTTTCTTTTAATGTGGACACATCATTAGACAATTTCCTGGTCTGAATGTTTGAGAAGAATTGCATTAAGTTGTCATAGCATGAACCTAAAACTTAAATCTTCTCTCAATTTTTTTTTAATAGTTAAAAATGTTGTTTAATTGAATCCCTTTGGAGAATTCTTCTGCCTCAGGGAAAGTAGTTATGTGATCACAACAGAATCAGTTTGACTTTCCCGCTTGATGAGAAAAAAAATTTAAATGTGCAAAAAGATCAGCTCTCTGCTTTTCTTCCCCCAAGTGCCCAGAGATGCCCCNATCACAACAGAATCAGTTTGACTTTCCCGCTTGATGAGAAAAAAAATTTAAATGTGCAAAAAGATCAGCTCTCTGCTTTTCTTCCCCCAAGTGCCCAAAGATGCCCCCAACGTGGCTTCTTATTTCCCCTATTTGCCGTCAGCATGGCTTTTTATTTTCTGTTACAACAGCATACTTCTGAGTTTGCTGGAGCAGTGATTCAAATCTCTGAGAAGACAAGTTCACAGATTTAATTTAAAAAAAAATGGGGGAAATGCCACTCGAGGCACCACAGAGCTCCTTGGCTCTGTGTCTCTCTGCCTGAGCTATGGTGTTGACGCACCAGAACGAGTGTTTCATCACCGAGACAGAACCACTGAGGGGTGTACACAGCCCTCTGAATGTCCTCAGATGTAATTTCTTTGCGGACCAACATAGGTCAGAATACCAGGCTGCAGGCCCCACTCCCTGTCTTGATTCAGCATCTCTGGTCAAGTCAGTGAATTTCATACTGAGTTGGATGGTGACAGATGCATCTAGTGAAAGTTTCTTGCTTCTGAAGTTCTCTGTAGTGATAGACACTGGGTAGGTCTAAGAAGATCCCAAATGAAGTAAGAGACACCACCCTCTGAGTTTATAAATGAAGGATGTGGGGTAGTTCTGTGTCTTGCTTTGGGGGGCTTTACCATGGGAAGTTGATCCATACTCAGTTACAGGCTCCAGAGTTGCTCCCTGGGGGTGGGGGTGGGAACTCGAGGCTCTGGCTGGCAGAAGGAGTGGAGGGTTGCTGTTGAAATTGGTTGGCACACTCTTTTTATTTACTTTCTCATGGTTTTTTTTTTAATAACTATTAAAAAAATTATTTATTTGGCTGTGCTGGGTCTTAGTTGCAACACACAAAGTCTTTTTAGTTGAAGCATGGGGATCTTTAGTTGTGACATGCAGACTGTTAGTTGCAGCATATGGGATCAATTCCCCAACGAGGGGTCAAACCCAGGACCCCTGCATTGGAGGTGCATAGTCTTAGCTACTGGACTGCCAGGGAAGTCGTGCTTTGGTGGGTCTTGATGGGTAGTGAGAGTGTGATGGAGATTATAATTTAAGGAGACTCCTATAAAAAGGCACCTCAGTTCCACCTCTGCTAAAAACTAAAGTTTTAATTTATATTTATACAACTATATCTCAGATTCCATTCTGAATGAATAATAAAGCTGTGGAACTTTTAAAAATTCTCTTGAAAATTTAAAATTACAAAAATCCCTCTGCCCCTATTTCTCCTGCCATTTTAGATATGTTGGGAATTTCCAAATTTAGGATGAGATGCCATTCCTCTAAAATAAAGTTTTAGGAAATATAGCTTTTACATGGTATTTCCCAAAATATGTTCTATTGCCACATATTCAAAGAGGTATGCTGTGATGTAATAAAATTTCATAGTCAAATAAGCTTGCAAGACATTGCCTATTAATGTGTTTTATTACATCTAAGATGCCATTAATTGTAATCCAGACCACTTTTTAATGTTCTGCCAAGAAAAAAAATGCTGCCAATTAAACAATGACTTGATTATAGAAGCATTTCCATATCAAAGGTTTTTCTATAGGAAAAAAAATGTTTGTTTTCAAGTTAAGGTAAACAAAAATGTGTGCAACCTTTATGGAGAGTCACAAAATGCATTAGTTTGTCACAGTTGAGAGGATACTGCAGTAAAATCCTCTGCTGAAATTCTTTAAGCCATCTGAGTTTCTATTGCATCACCCAACTTCATAATTTTGTTAAAAATTATTTGATGGCTTATTATCCAATATAAGCATGGCAAAGACAGATTGAAAGATCTGAATAAATAGCGAGAAAAATAGAAGAAAGACTACCTTGAAAGGAAATGCATGCAACAAGTCCAGTAGGACGATTTTTAAGCATATAGAAAAAAACATGAAGGGAAGTATTTTGAATGAGCTATTGAATTTGGGCAAAAATATACCTTTGATTTTACTAACAGGAGTTCAACTAGAAAAAGGACAGAAAGAAGGTTGTTTGAGCCTGTGGTTGGTGAGAGTATATGGGAGAGACAAAGGTACTAAAGGTCTCATTGCAATTAATATATATTAGTTATGATGGTTGGATGTTTCTTGAAATGCTGTTTACATCTGATGCCAGTTGGTGACCCAGTTATATTTGTAGCTGTTATATGGGTGTGTTTGTAGGAGGAAGAGATATGATTCAGATCCTTGGAAAAAGATGTTTAGCTTTGCAACTGCTGCATCCTCAACTGTCAAGAGTGGAACCAAGTCAAGTAACTGAGGACCTCAGTGCACAGTGTGCTCAGGGACTCACACACATCATGTGGCCATACTTGTCCTTCTAGAGTTCGTCAAACTCTCTACAGGAATCTTAAGGTCGCCGGGAGGAGGGCATGGCAACCCATCCCAGTATTCTGGCCTGAAGAACACCCATGGACAGAGGAGCCTGCAGGGCCGCAGTTCAGTCCATGGGGTCACAAAGAATCGGACACAACTGAGTGGCTAAGCACGCAAAGTAAAGGCGTTATGCCATTGCTGGCACCTTAATACGAAGTATGAGACTGATGTTGAGCAGAATACATGAGTCACACCTATGACAAATACGATTAAATTGAGAAAATATAGAGAAAATTAAGATTAGGTGGACCATGAGACATGATCATGGAACATATGGTTTCATAACAAATGGAAATGTGTATTTCCATATCTGGAACTGTCTTATTTTTGGCTCACTTGTTCCATCTCTGTTTCAGCCATTTGGAAAGTAAATCTCGTGAGAGTAGACTGTCTTTTTCATCATTGCATCCTGGCTTTCTTATGTTAGTGCCTGGATTATAGGAGTCCCTCAATAAATATTTACCAAATGTTTGCAAAGTGAATGAACAAACAGATGTCATTTAATATATCACACTTACTATGACTAATTAGATAGTGTATCCTCCTTAAAGCTTGCAAACCTTCGTCTAGTGGATAATATTCTTCTAAGTAACTTATGAAAATTACATATAAAATATTTTAGACCTCAAGCCATGACCACTATCGAGGGGGAAATGTTATAGGTGTGTATTAATTGGCTTAATGTGATCTGTTATTACTGCACATGTACACTGGCAAGGGTAAGCGAGAAGGACCTGCTGTGACCTTCCCTCGGGTGGGCAGAGGTCATGCTAGGCATCAGCAGGGCACAGTGGCATAGTATATACAGAGAAACCACAAAGAAATCTTCTCTTTTCTCTGTTAGAACTTTCCTTCCAAAGCTAATGCCGATGATGTTTTTCTTCTTTTTTTGAAAGAGCCACTATTTCCACAGATTCCTTAACAGTGAATAACCTTTTGATGGTTTGTGTGTGAAAATTACACCACACAGGTGAAACAGCATCCCAGTGAGCATGAGATGCTGTCTTGGAATCCCGAGGCTAGAAGCCACTTTTTTAGCATTAAACTTTGAATTGTAAACCTCCAATAAGTACTCATATAAGAATATGTCGCTGTGCATTCTAATGCAGCCTCCCAGGAGGTGAGCCTTTTCAGAGCTGTCCTTTCTTTTTACAAAACCTGAACGTTGACCTAAAATTTTTCAGTGACAATCCTCAAAGCAGTCTGTTTGTTTGTTTGTTTGTTTTTAATACTCTTGCATTTTATTTAACATTTAGTCAAGCAGAAGCTTTTCCATGGTAACTTATAATACAATATGTGGATTATATGTATAGATATAGCCTATGTCTATGGGCGTCCCTTGAAGCTCAGCTGGTAAAGAATTCGCCTGCAATGTGGGAGACATGGGTTTGATCCCTGGGTTGGGAAGGTCCTCTGGAGAAGGGAAAGGCTACCCACTCCAGTATTCTGGCCTGGAGAATTCCATGGACTGTACAGTCCATGGGGTCCCAAAGAGTTGGACACAACTGAGTGACTTTGACTTTTCACTTATGTGTAATCATTCACTCAACATTATAGACTCATCTGTGACTCAGAAGCTATTGTATTCCAAGAATTGAAAGATGCATGGCCTCAAAGAAATTATATCCCTGATACAATGCCAACATGTATACATATACAGAGTATAATACAGTAAGGAAAAGGATGGACCTTTTCAAATAATTGTGTATGAGCAAACGACAAAGTTTAAGAATAAAATAATTAAAGTAGGGATGATAATTTTGATATATATCCCAAATTTAATGCATGCACACACACAATTAAGTTTAATTGTGGTGAGCAAAAGCATCAGGATAAAGAGAGAGTAACAATATTGGTTATCTACCCATTACCCACTTAATATTTTCAGATTTAGCAAAACTAGGTTTATCATATAGAATGAAATTATGAACCCTACTTGTCCTATTAAAATGTAAGTCATCAGATCATGTTTGATTCCCCAAACCCTTTAATGATTCCCTAATGCCTTTCAAGCTTGTTTTAGAAAAGGCAGAGGAACCAGAGATCAAATTGCCAACATCCGCTGGATCATCGAAAAAAGCAAGAGAGTTTCAGAAAAACATCTACTTCTGCTTTATTGACTATGCCAAAGCCTTTGACTGTGTGGATTACAATAAACTGTGGAAAATTCTGAAAGAGATGGGAATACCAGACCACCTGACTTGCCTCTTGAGAAACTTGTATGCAGGTCAGGAAGCAACAGTTAGAATTGGACATGGAACAACAGACTGGTTCCAAATGGGAAAAGGTGTAGGTCAAGGTTGTATATTGTCACCCTGCTTATTTAACTTATATGCTGAGAAGGCAATGGCACCCCACTCCAGTACTCTTGCTTAGAAAAGTCCCATGGACAGAGGAGCCTGGTGGGCTACAGTCCATGGGATCGCGAAGTCGGACACAACTGAGCAACTTCACTTTTGCTTTTCATCTCAGGCATTGGAGAAGGAAATGGCAACCCACNGCGTCAACCAGATCTCTTGGCCAGTTGGCTTCTGCCAATGAGAGGTACCAGAAATGTTAGAACATCTCTCTCCCCTCTTTAATTGTACACCTAAGGGGCAATAACTGGACACTGATACACTTTGGTGGTGGGGGTTCCCTGATAGCTCAGCTGGTAAAGAATCCTCCTGCAATGTGGGAGATCTTGGTTCAGTCCCTGGGTTGGGAAGATCCCTTGGAAGAGAGCATGGCAACCCACTCCAGAATTCTTGCCTGGAGAATCCCCATGGACAAAGGAAACTGGCGGGCTACAGTCCATGGGGTTACAAAGAGTCAGACCCAGCTAAGCACACACACACACACACACACACACACACACACACATGCTTTGGCCATGCTTCATTTTTATTTGGAGGAACAATCTCAGGGAGAGTTAATTTGAAGGCAGTTCCCAGCTCCTCCTGCCTTGAGCAATTCAGCTCTCACCCCAAACTTGCAAACTCCATCCAGCCAAACAAAGATCCTTTGAGAAGAAACCCAATTGAACCTCCTTTGTGGACAGGTTGCTGGCCTTCTATATTCTTTCAGAATGTCTTTTGATTCAGTGGCTTTCCAAAGTGTTTTCCAAAATCAGAACGTATTCTCACTGACAGGATGTTTTCTGTTTTGTTCTCTTTTTAAAAACATTATTTTACCAAAGTTTCAATACCCCAGTAATGTTCTACTATTGTGGTATGGGCTTCCCTGGTGGCTCAGAGGTTAAAGCGTCTGCCTCCAATGCGGGAGACCTGGGTTCAATCCCTGGGTCGGGAAGATCCCTTGGAGAAGGAAATGGCAATTCACTCCAGTATTCTTGCCTGGAGAATTGCATGGACCGAGAAGCCTAGTAGGTTACAGTCCACAGGGTCGCAAAGAGTCGGACACGACTGAGCGACTTCACCATTCACCACTGTGGTAATAATCAATGTCCATCTAGACTGTCACACATGAGCCCATGTCAGGCTGTTTCTGAAGGTGCTATCAACACCCCAGGAAGTCACCGTAACTCTTGTCTGGGGAGGCATCACTGAAAGGTGACCCCAAACCTCCTTCTAAAAAACTGGTACTTCTCTGGTGGTCCAGTGGTTGAGAATTCACCTTGCAATGCAGGGGACATGGGTTGGTCCCTGGTTGGGGAACTAAGTTCGCACATGCCAAGGAGCAACTAGGACCTGACACAGTCAAATAAATAAATATTTTAAATGTCAGAATGTGCCAGGAGCAGAGGAAGAGAACTGTGGTGTTGGAGGAGACTCTTGAGAGTCCCTTGGACTGCAAGGAGATCCAACCAGTCCATCCTAAAGGAAATCAGTCCTGAATATTCATTGGAAAGAAAATGAAGTCACTCAGTCATGTCCAACTCTTTGCAGCCCCATGGACTGTAGCCTACCAGGTTCCCCATCCATGGGATTTTCCAGGCAAGAATACTGGAGTGGGGTGCCATTTCCTTCTCCAGGAGATCTTCCCAACCCAGGGACTGAGTTCGGGTCTCCTGCATTGTAGGCAGATGTTTTACCATTTGAGCCACCAGGGAAGGACTTATGCTGAAGCTGAAACTCCAATACTTTGGGCACCTAATTCGAAGAGCTGACTCATTGGGAAAGACCATGATGGTGGGAAAGATTGAGGTCAGGAGGAGAAGGGGACAAGGGATGAGATGGTTGGATGGCATCACTAACTCAATGGACGTGAGTTTGAGTAAACTCCAGGAGTTGGTGATGGACAGGGAGGCCTGGCATGCTGCAGTCCATGGGGTCACAAAGAGTCAGACACAACTGAGCAACTGAACTGAACTGAACTGAAGGAAGAGAAATGTCTTTTGAAGAAGGAAAATCTGTGTGTGCTCTGTGAGAGCATGGAGGTGGGAGGGAAGAACCAGAGTCTGTTTAGGATGATGAATTCTGTGCAGCCGTAACTCAGAATGGGATAGAGGGCAGAGAGAGAAGACAGGCTTACATGAGCAAGCAAGGTTCTCTTGAGAAAGGCCTGGTAAACCCTGGTAAAGAGGTGAATATCTCCCCGAATAGCGTTAAGATAATGTGATTACTTTGAGATGCTCGGTAGAAAGCATCCTTTGTTAAAAGTTTGGAAAGTGGTGCATTGTATCCCTCTCAGAGATTTACAGTCCAGGGTAGCATATGTAAAGCTCTGAGAAGCCTCAAAAATAAAATATCTTTAGCTCTATGTAATCCAGAATTCCAAATTTTCAGGAATTGAGCCATGAAGTCAAAATTGGCAGAGCATCCTGGCATGGGCAGACCCTCTTCAACAACGCGGCGCTAGAGGCAGAACCTTGAAGACAATGTTTAGTATCGACATGAACGAAGATGAATAACTTTCTTGAAAGAGGAACAGAGGTAGTGAGGGCTCTGACCTCAAAAAATGAACCTTTACTGCCTGTTTTTCTTACCCTGGAAGTAGAAGTATCTGAAAGAGGATTCATAGAACCTGGAAAAAGAAACAAAATCAGATTATAATGGAATATATTCTTTATCTGTTTCTCAATGCAGAGGGTTTGGTATTTATTATATGTAATTATAGTTTGTTATACAAAAAGTGAGCTTAAGATAATGACATAGTAAACTGCTTATTGATTTCCATTTGAGATGTTCTTTCCATTTGCTGCTTTTTTTTTTTTTCCTTGCAGGGTCTAGGCTGGATCAGGAAGTAGGAGGGGCAGGCTGAATGGTGTCTTTTGAGGATAAAGAGATTAGTGAGAGCCTTCCAGTGGCACTAGTGGTAAAGAACTCACCTGCCAGTGCAGGAGATGTAAGAGATGCAGGTTCACTCTCTGGGCTGAGAAGGAAATTGCAACCCACTCCAGTATTCTTGCCTGGAGAATCCCATGGACAGAGGAGCCTGGCAGGCTACAGTTCATAGGGTCGCAAAAGAGTCAGACACAACTGAAGCAGCTTAGCACAGTCACAGAGATTAGAGGAGGGGTCTTCTTTCTTGCCTTTTTCTTTTCCTGTCCTCCTCCTGCAAGTCCCTCCAACACAGGCCGTCTGTCCCTTCTTCCCTCGAGTTCAAAGCAACTGACGTCAGATGGAAATGGGAAAAAAGATAAATCACCACCCTTCCGCTGAACACAGAAAGCTAAAAGGAAGAAAGAAATTGCATTTGCCTTTGCACTCAATATATCAAAGTAATTTATGTCATAACCACTCTGCCTGCTTTCATACATATTCGGTTTTAAATAAAATCAATCTTTCCAAACCTGTAATAGCTTTCTTTGTAAGGCTCTTTAAAAAAAAAAGAAAAAAGATCCTGGAATCTGGTTCCATTAGAGGTGAGGTTGGTTTATTGCCCACAAAATCACTCATTCTAATGAGGTGCAAGGTTAAGAGACCTTCCTCAAACACATTAAACAGTTAATGACCCCCAGGGAGCTGAGAATTAGGTGGGCAAGCTCACATTCAGTCTGGACAGAGAAAGGTTAATTGTGCAGCATTTTACTTTTATTTATTTTCATTTTTTGAAAACTTAGGAGACTATTTTTTAAATTGATTTTTTTTTACAGTCAGTTCTCATTAGGTATCTGTCTTATACAAAGTAGTACATAGATGTCAATCCCAACCTCCCAATCCATCCCAGCTGCCCCTTCCCTCCTTGGTATCTATACATTTGTTCTCTACATCTGTGTCTCTACTTCTGCTTTGCAAAGAATGAATCTGTACCATTTTTCCAGATCCTACATATATACAGGAATACATGGTATTTGTTTTTCTCTTTCGGTCTGACTTTCCTCTGTATGACAGTCTCTAGGTCCAGTCAAGTGAAAATGGCACAATATCAGTCTTTTATGGCTGAATAATATTCCATTGAATCTAGGTACCACATCTTCTTATCCATTCCTTTGGACCACTGGGAGGGGAGTGTCTCTTGAACCNCCGTCTGTCCCTTCTTCCCTCGAGTTCAAAGCAACTGACGTCAGATGGAAATGGGAAAAAAGATAAATCACCACCCTTCCGCTGAACACAGAAAGCTAAAAGGAAGAAAGAAATTGCATTTGCCTTTGCACTCAATATATCAAAGTAATTTATGTCATAACCACTCTGCCTGCTTTCATACATATTCGGTTTTAAATAAAATCAATCTTTCCAAACCTGTAATAGCTTTCTTTGTAAGGCTCTTTAAAAAAAAAAGAAAAAAGATCCTGGAATCTGGTTCCATTAGAGGTGAGGTTGGTTTATTGCCCACAAAATCACTCATTCTAATGAGGTGCAAGGTTAAGAGACCTTCCTCAAACACATTAAACAGTTAATGACCCCCAGGGAGCTGAGAATTAGGTGGGCAAGCTCACATTCAGTCTGGACAGAGAAAGGTTAATTGTGCAGCATTTTACTTTTATTTATTTTCATTTTTTGAAAACTTAGGAGACTATTTTTTAAATTGATTTTTTTTTACAGTCAGTTCTCATTAGGTATCTGTCTTATACAAAGTAGTACATAGATGTCAATCCCAACCTCCCAATCCATCCCAGCTGCCCCTTCCCTCCTTGGTATCTATACATTTGTTCTCTACATCTGTGTCTCTACTTCTGCTTTGCAAAGAATGAATCTGTACCATTTTTCCAGATCCTACATATATACAGGAATACATGGTATTTGTTTTTCTCTTTCGGTCTGACTTTCCTCTGTATGACAGTCTCTAGGTCCAGTCAAGTGAAAATGGCACAATATCAGTCTTTTATGGCTGAATAATATTCCATTGAATCTAGGTACCACATCTTCTTATCCATTCCTTTGGACCACTGGGAGGGGAGTGTCTCTTGAACCAGACGGGGCTGGAGCTAACTCTGAGAGGCAGGACCAACTTCTGAGACCAGGAGAGATTCCAATATGCCCAGAGAGTGTCCTGGGGGCCACTGATGGTCGGCCAGCACTTTCTAGATGTTTCCCATTTGAGGAAGGAAGGCGATCACTATGACAGACAAGTCCATAGAGGTTCCTCTATGCCTGGCCTTGCCCTGTACTCACAACCACCCTATGAAGTCTGTGCAAAAATTTACAGAAGAGGAAACAGAGAATAAAGAGGTTAAGTAGTTGCCCACGGTCATCACACAGCTAGTAAATAGCAAGATTAGAATCAAGCCTGTCTAGTTCTGGGATGTTTCCCAGAGGGCTCCCATCTGCCCTCTGTTTTCATCTATCAGGTGCTGTATACAGGACGGACTCCATTTTTGATCTCACATATCAAAGTTTCATAGTTGAGCTTGCTGCCTTGGAACTTGAAAGAAGTGGCTCATTTTCCAGAGGAAAAACAGGGGGTAAAATCTTTTCAGGGTTTGCCTGATCCCTCCTTCCATCAGTTCAGTTCAGTTCAGTCTCTCAGTTGTGTCTGACTCTTTGCAACCCCATGAATCGCAGCATGCCAGGCCTCCCTGTCCATCACCAACTCCCAGAGTTCACTCAGACTCACATCCANCAGGACGGACTCCATTTTTGATCTCACATATCAAAGTTTCATAGTTGAGCTTGCTGCCTTGGAACTTGAAAGAAACGGCTCATTTTCCAGAGGAAAAACAGGGGGTAAAATCTTTTCAGGGTTTGCTTGATTCCTCCTTCCATCAGTTCAGTTCAGTTCAGTCTCTCAGTTGTGTCTGACTCTTTGCAACCCCATGAATTGCAGCATGCCAGGCCTCCCTGTCCATCACCAACTCCCAGAGTTCACTCAGACTCACATCCATCGAGTCAGTGATGCCATCCAGCCATCTCATCCTCTGTCGTCCCCTTCTCCTCCTGCCCCCAATCCTTCCCAGCATACTGACCCAAGGCTGGTGACCTGGTCCACCTGACACTTCAGCTCCACTCGTTCTAGGCTGGTCCCAGTGCTGGAGGCAGAATGAGGTACTCCACGTTCAAGCACCTGTATAGCCATCAAGTCTGGTTCCGGTACCTGGACTTAGTCATGTCTTCCTGGTCTCAGTTCCTATTTGGGAGATCATGTCAAACCAGCTCTCAAGGCTATGTATCTTGAATTCCTCCCCCAGGAACCTAGAGTCTCATCTTGGACTAGCTCTTAGCTCATGGACTTCCCTACTCACAGATAGAGCACCTTCATACAAGCCTAATCCACCTCCTGAAGATGCAGCTACCATGATCTCTATCTTTCACCAAGCATGCTCTCAAGATACACAAAGGGGAACATTTCCCAAGCTTGGCTGCATTTTAATTCTCCTACAAAATAGTTNCGTTCAAGCACCTGTATAGCCATCAAGTCTGGTTCCGGTACCTGGACTTAAGTCATGTCTTCCTGGTCTCAGTTCCTATTTGGGAGATCATGTCAAATCAGCTCTTGAGCCTATGTATCTTGAATTCCTCCCCCAGGAACCTAGAGTCTCATCTTGGATTAGCTCTTAGCTCATGGACTTCCCTACTCACAGATAGAGCACCTTCATACAAGCCTAATTCACCTCTTGAAGATGCAGCTACCATGATCTCTATCATTCACCAAGCATGCTCTCAAGATACACAAAGGGGAACATTTCCCAAGCTTGGCTGCATTTTAATTCTCCTACAAAATAGTTATGAGAATTATCCCCATCTTTCAGATCCAGCTTGTAGACAGCAAAAAAATTAGGCAGGGAACCATTGTGGAATTTTAGGGTCATTACACCTTTAAGTGGAAGGAAATTTAATTTGGAGGATTTTAATCTTCCATTTAAAAGTAATAATGGAGGGAATTTCATTTGGCTTAAATTGGTTATTTTATGTCGCTGACCTTGCAATATTTGGAATATTTTGCCGTCATTGGACCTACTCCACAGCTATTGGTTATCTGTGTTATTCAATGTGGTTGGCACATTAGAGATGGAAAATAACATCAACATGGATTCTTTGTGCAGGGTGCATTGTGACCTTTGGGTCAACTCAGGCCATGTCCTGATAAGAGACATTTTAGATTCAGCTGGTGACAAATGCTGATTGAGACGGAGGGCACCCAGAGGAAAAGGTCCTCACCAGTTCTGACCTCCCCAGTCTACCCTGGCCCACTTCATACTCACGTCCTGTCCTTGCTTGGCATAGAGGAGGCTCTGAGTGATTGTTTAAAAAGTGAAACACCCAAGATAAATCCTAGAAATCTCTATTAATAGAATTAAAAAATATATGGCTAAAAATTAAAATAAGACATTTAACCAGCATCTGCTTTCTTTCCAAGTTCAGTCCAATCAGCTCCTCCTCCAAGCAACTATGATTCCCTCTCCAGCTGGCTGTCCTCCATTCTCTGCAACTGCCTGGCTCGGTCATAAATGCTTCCTTAAGGACTCAACGTCAGGAGTCCGGCCACTGGGCTAGAACCCCAACCTTACCACTTAGTAATTCTGTGAACCTGGGATCTCTCTGAGCCAGTTTCCCCATCTGTGAAATGCGAGTATTATTAGCATCTATGCCATGGGGTCCCTAGGATTTTTTAAGTCTTCAGCTTATTCATCCTGAGGATTACCAGATGGTGCAGTGGTAAACAACGCAGGAGATGCAAGAGACGCAGGTTCAATCCCTGGGCTGGAAAGATTTCCCTGCAGTAGGAAATGGCAACCCACTCCAGTATTCTTGCCTGGATAATCCCAGGGACAGGGAAGCCTGTCGGTCTATAGTCCATGGGGTTGCAAAGAGCTGGACAAGACTGAGTGACTGAGCATGTATGCATTCAGCCTTGCTGCTGCTGCTGCTGCTGCTGCTACTGCTGCTGCTGCTGCATCACGTCAGTCGTGTCCGACTCTGTGCGACCCCATAGACGGCAGCCCACCAGGCTCCTCCATTCCTGGGATTCTCCAGGCAAGAACACTGGAGTGGGTTGCCATTTCCTTCTCCAATGCATGGAAGTGAAAAGTGAAAGTGAAGTCGCTCAGTCATGTCCGACTCTTAGCAACCCCATGGACTGCAGCCTACCAGGCTCCTTTGTCCATGGGATTCTCTAGGCAAGAGTACTGGAGTGGGGTGCCATTGTCCCCAGTATTTCACCAGATTAGGTTCTCCTAGCCAGATACTCGGCTCTGTGATGCTTCCTCCTCCCAGGCTTCTCTCCAGTGAGTTGTAATTCTCTGTAGTCACCTGTCTGTCTCTTCAATTTGTGGAGCTTCAATCTGTCTGCTGAGCACCTCAGTTCTCTGATGGATTTAAGACGAACTGTTGATTTCCAACACGTTCAGCTTTTTCCTGTTGTGTGAATGTGAGAGATGATTTCCAAGTTCCTTCCATGCTGTACTAGAAATTGGGAGGCTGCACTGGTTTATAATTTAAATAACTCTCCCAGTTAAGGAAAGCTCATCACGTTATACTCTATTTATAGATTTGAAAATTTTGGTAGAAGGGTAATATCTTATTGGATAACAATAATAATAATGATCAAGCTGGGATGAGAATAGGAAATTCAGGACTTTTTGTGCTGATCAAGCTGCCTGTTTCTTGCTTCTTGAGTGACAACATGTGTTAAGTCATCTAAGTTCCCCAAATCTCAGTTTTCCCATCCATAAAATATTTAAAACTTTTAACAAACTTTATCATTTTGTATCTGGCCTAGATAGCTTTTCTCTCTCTTCCAGACTTCACAGTGGGAGAGATGGCATGTATAATTCAGTTCAGCGATGGTCTCCCCAAACCTGCAGCTTTGATAATGTGACGGGGCACCTTATAAGTGGAAGTCACTGTGTCTCCTGAGTGTGGAGGGGATGGAGCAGGGGGCAAAGGGGTAGAACAGGTGCAGAGCCTAAAACTCAGCTCAGTCCACGTCTTAAAGGGTCGTGATGCACAGCACTGTCTGGCAGCCCTGGCTTCCTTTCTTTCTTTTTAATCATTAACCTTGGGAGCAGAAGCCCTCTTATTTTAATCTTCAAGGTTGCAGTAAGTCTTCCCATCTGTAAGTGCTTGGTTTCCAGATGGAAGCCAACAGAAGTTCTCTCTGCTGTCAGCCCAACCACATGATGCCTCTGACAGATCTTTTTCTAAAAACAGAACTTGCTGTGTCTGAGGCGTAATGGAAGGGACACTGGAAGCAGAATGCCAGTCCCAGAGGGTGTGAAGATGCCACTCAGGTGATCTCAGCACGGGGGTGCCAGCTGCAGGGATGTGGGGACTGGATGGGTTTTGAGCGCCATGTAAAACTAGTGGTAGGAATGATCTCGGAGAGCCTCATCAGCTTGGAGCGGGGCCTGGGTTCCCAACCAGAGATGGGGGCTGGGTCCTGGCGGCAAGAACACCAGGTCCTAGCCACTAGACCAGTGGTCAGTGACAAGGGGCCTGGACTTTGGCTTTGAAGAAAAGAATTTCCACAAAGATGAAAAGTAGTAAAGCAAGTATTCATTGGGAGGAAAAAGTACAGTCCATGTGGACAGACACATGGGCAGACTCAGAGGGCGAGTCCCTGAGTTGCTGGGTCACACCCTCGTGGTAGTGTGAATTACTTTTATGGAACATTTCTTCCCAGTTTCTTTTGTCCAGTCATTCTGATTTGCCTGGTTCACAGTCCGTATTTGGTATATCTCAGGCTCATCCCATGTGTGTTCACACATCTCAGCCACGATGGATTCTACTGCAAAGGCCTGTGGGTAGAACATCCCTTGACATGACTGCCCTTCAGCCTCCAAGGAGCCTTGTCTACACATATGTGGACAGGGAGGACTCCTGACTTTGGGAATGAGAAATATGTGGTCTGTGCAGTGTCCAGCCTCCTCCCTTAATGGTCCTGCTATTCTTGTCTTGGAGTTTCAGTCAATAGAGAATGAATCTCCAACTGCCTGAAAGGCCCATCTGACTCCTGCCGCAGGAGGAAGACTCATGGATTTGAAGTGAGGGTGTTTGTTTCGGTTCAAATCCAGTGGTCTGAGAGCTGCGTGAACTCTTAGCACCCACTTACCCCAGAGCTTCAATCCCCTCTGTTATAAAATGGGGGATTAAACCCAAGTCACAGGTCTTTGCCAGCATTTGAAAAAGTCCTAAGTGTCTTCCTCAATACCTAGTCCTTTCCTCCCTCTTTCTTTCCTTTTCCTCCTTTCTTCCTTCTTCTTTCTTAGACTATTTCCTTTTTCCCACTCATGTTTTCAGGGGAAATCAAGATTAGAACAGATCAGGAAAGGTCTTCATGAGTTTCCTCCTTTGATCAGTCATGGAGTTTGGGACGCAAAGTGAGGAGGGAGAAAGGAGTGTTTATGATGTTCACTGGGGCATCTCAGCATCAGGATTATTGGCTAAACATCAGTCACGAGAGCTGGGTCTGCTTGTGTTGCATCAAGCAAATCTGAACAGTATGCTCAGTTTCAACATCCGTGGCAAAGGAAGAACTGTCCAGCTTTCTACATGTGACTTCTGGGAATCAAAAAAAAGAAACTAATAAACATGAAAAGGTTTTTTTTTTGTTTGAGAAAGTAGAACACACTATGCACAAATTATATTTGAAAACTAACTTCTATCAGGCCACAAGTCTTTGGCCTGCAGTCAGAGAATGTCAGTATAGGAAAGCCATTCAGAATTAATCAGGTACAAATGCAGATAAACCTAAGTTCAAAACTTCAGACTTAAAGGACTGTTACTGAATTTTCACTCAGCACTTTCACGGTCTCAATCTTTTCCATAATAAGCTGCTGCTGCTGCTACTAAGCTGACCCAATATCAAAACTCCTCAAGTGTCAGGATTTATCTAGAAATCCAGGTTCAGTTCAGTTCAGTCACTCAGTCATGTCCAACTCTTTGCAACCCCATGAACTGCAGCATGCCAGGCCTCCCTGTCCGTCACCAGCTCCCGGAGTTCACTCAAACACATGTCCATCGAGTCAGTGATGCTATCCAGCCATCTCATCTTCTATCGTCCCCTTCTCATCCTGCCCCTAATTCCTCCCAGAATCAGAGTCTTTTCCAANAACATTTTGATAATAGCTAAATTTTTTTAAATGTAACAATGCAAGTGAATTCCCTGGTGGTCTGGTGGTTAGACTTCTGCACTTCTACTGCACATGACCTGGGTTCAATCTCTGGGTGGGGAACTAAGATCCCATAAGCCATGAAGCATGGCCAGAAAACAAAAACAAAACAATTCTGTTATTGTATTTTTTTAAAAAAAGAGAAAACTAGGAGCATTCTTGAATAACGTCACGCATAGAATCAGTTGTAGCTGCATGTCTATCAATCTATCTGTATACGTGGGTGTGCATGCGTGCGAGGTCACGTTCAGCTCCACAACCCCATGGACATAGAATTTTCCAGGCAAGAATACTGGAGTGGGTTGTCATTTCCTTCTCCAACCTGCCTACCTACCTGCAATCCAATTGTTTAAATCAGGATGTAAACAATGTCCACCTATTTCATTTGGTTGCTATGTCTCTTAAGTCTTATAAGCTTACCCTCTATTGTCAACTCCCACCCTGGCAAATTGTTGTTGAAGGAACCAGGTCATTTATCCTCTGGAATGTCTCATACTCTGGATTTTGGTGGCCACATCCTCATGATAACCATCAACATTTTCCTTCATCCTAGATGTTTCCTGTAAATTACAGTTGGATCTAAAAGCTTGATCAGAATCACATTTGATGGTTTTGGCAAGCCTGTTTCCCACTCGGTGTTGTGTTCTGCTACCAGGGGACACACCATGTCCCATGGTCTCTTGCATGACATAAGCAGCCACCAGCGTTCAGTACCTAGATTCGTTACAGCTTGCAAAACAGTAATTCTATTCTGTCACATGTTCTTCATGTATTAGCTGGGATAGTTTTACACAGAGAAACTTTCTCTCATCAACCATTTGATAATTCATTGATACAGTTATAGGGAAAAGGCAGAGTAAGTGCTTGATTCTTTTCCTTTATCAATTCTCAAATATTGAATTGACTCACTGACATCTATCAACAGGTAACCTGTTACAGATTTTGTTTTACATCACTGTAAACTCCAAAATTTTAACATACTGGGTGTCTCATTCCACTGATGTTCCCTACTGCTGCCTAAATGCCCCACATATTGCCAGTGGGAGTGACTTCAAATTGAGTCCTATGTCCTCTAGGTGTTATCCTAGCAAGTGGATGACTTTCTTATCTTTTTTTTTTTAATACTTTATTCTATTTTACAGTACTGTATTGGTTTTGCCATACATTGACATGAATCAGCCATAGGTGTACATGATCTCCCCATGCCGAAGCCCCCTCCCACCTCCCTCCCCACCCCATCACCCTGGATCATCCCGTACACCAGCCCCAAGCATCCTGTATCCTGTATTGAACATAGACTGGTGCTTCATTTCTTATATGGTAGTATACATGTTTCAGTGCTCACTTGAAATACTTGAAGATCACCTTGAACATTTCCAAGAATCTCTATTTCTTCTGCTTATAAGGGACTGACTTTAGAGCAAAGGACACACATAGATTGAAAGTGAGGGGATGGAAAAGATATTTGTTTCCTTTTGACAAGTAACAGTATTCAGAAAACACAACATGAGCACTAGGACTGAGTGATGACTTCTGTGCCTTTTCAGAGGACTGGGTAGGAAATAATTTTAAAATAAAATCCGTTATAAATACATATTCATGGGTCTGATTAAAACTCCAGGCTTTAGGTTTTTTACCTAAACTTCTTAATTTACACTAGCTCCTTTTTCCTAACTGCTTTGAATCTAAATTTTCGATGAGATCAGAAAAGATAGTACTGGAATGTCACTTAATTACTCATTTGCTTTATCACACAATATGAAAACAATATATTCGAGTAATAAAATGCTATGTGCACAACTGCTCAATCATTTCCAACTCTTTGCACCTCCACGGACTTGTATGCAGACCGCCAGGCTCCTCTGTCCATGGAATTTTCTAAGCAAGAACACTGAAGTGGGTTGCCATTTCCTCATCTAGGGGATCTTCTCAACCCAGGGATCAAACCTACATCTCTTGCATCTCTTACATTTACCACTATAATCAACATTTGTGATTTCTTATCCTGGTCATCAAGCCATAGCAATGTGTTATATAGGTAATCTGATTTGTAATCTATTTCTCTCTTACATTTTCTGTTATTTAACCAAAGATTTTTATTTTTGCCCAACAGTTACCTTTATACTATTATCTTTATCATAAACTTTGATACACAGGCAGTTCCCCAAAAGGAGAGACACTCTGAAGATAGATAGATAATAGATAGATAAAGAAAAGTTGTCTCTGCAAGGAAAAATTAACTCCAGACACTACTAATTACTTACTGTTGTTATTCAGTCACTAAGCCATGTCCAACTCTTTGCAACCCTATGGACTGCAGCACGCCAGGCTTCCTTGTCCTTCACTATATCCCAGAGTTTGCTCCAACTCTTGTTTATTGAGTCAGTGATGTCTAATGGAACCTTGATCTGAACCCAAGTTTATCTCCTATGAGGACTCCCACTCTTTCTATGGTAACACACAACTACTTAAAGACAAGATGTTTCATAATTTCTAGTCTTTGAAATATTCCAAAGTACATTCTAAAAGATTATACATATACCTACACATATATATAACACATGCGCTTCCCTGGTGGCTCACTGGTAAAGAATCTGCCTGTGATGCAGGAGACTCAGGTTCAGTCCCTGGGTCGGGAAGATTCCCTGGAGAGGGAAATGGCAGCCCACTCCAGNTACACATATATATAACACATGCGCTTCCCTGGTGGCTCACTGGTAAAGAATCTGTCTGTGATGCAGGAGACTCAGGTTCAGTCCCTGGGTCGGGAAGATTCCCTGGAGAGGGAAATGGCAGCCCACTCCAGTATTCTTGCCTGGGAAATCCCACAGTCCATTGGGTCTCAAAAGAGTCAGACATGACTTAGTGACTAAACAACTAAACAGCAACAATACATAATATCTACATATATTAATAGATACATAAGTATGCACATATACTCATGTTTACATAAATGTGTGTGTGTATATATACATATATATGTATGTGTGTGTATATATATATATATATGTATATATATATATATGAAGGAAGAGATTTTATTATATTGGTAAACATATGAAAGTGTTCTATATCAGAATTATTTTCAGAAACAAATTCTTCCTGAATTTTTTAACTATCAAATGTTCAGGTATTCCATGGAAAGTATTAAAAAAACTCTCAATATTTATNGGAAATGGCAACCCACTCCAGTGTTCTTGCCTGGAGAATTCCAGGGACGGGGGAGCCTGGTGGACTGCCATCTATAGGGTTGCACAGAGTTGGACACCACTTAAGTGACTTAGCAGCAATGTCTCCATTATATTACATAGTTGCCATTTCTTTTTTAGCTGGTCTGTACTTCCATTTTCCTCACTGTTTTGTATAGCTTCATGTTTCTCTCAAACTCTGACAGTTATGGCCCCTCCCTTACACAACTCTGGTGGTGATTACTTCCTGCGATAATTAAGAGGTAGTGTCTGGAACATATTACATGCTCAGTAAGTATTTGCTACTATAATTATTAATAGAGATTTCACTTTTAAAAATCATATAAGCTCTCATTCTCTAATTCCTTGCCTGTAGAATGCCATTAATAATTGTACAGGTTAGGAACTTTCCTAATGGCTAAGACCCTGATGCTAAGAAAGACTGAAGGCAAAAGGAGAAGTGAGTGGCAGGGGATGAGATGGTTAGACAGCATCACCAACTCAATGGACATGAATCTGAGCAAACTCTGGGAGAGATTGGAGGACAGAGGAGCCTGGCGTGCTGTGGTCCATGGGGTCACAAAGAGCTGGACGTGATTCACCTAACGAACAACAAAAGATAAGACTCCATGCTCCCAGCGCAGGGAGCCCAGGCTCTATCCCTGTTCAAGGAACTGGTTCCCACAGGCCACAACTAGGAGTTTGCATGCTGCAACCAAAGATGCCCCATGCTGCAACCAAAGATGCCCCGTGCTGCAACTAAGACTCAGCACAACCATATAAATAAATATTTTAAATAATAATAGTTGCACAGGTTAAATAAGGAAATGTATAGAAAGTACTTGGCATCTGTCGGATGCTCAGTAAAGATTTTCCATATCCTGAAATGTGTTACTCTTATAAAGGAGTATTCTTCTATCCTGCAGTGTTTCAACAGACAATGTAAGGATGTTTTGCAAATACTCTGCTGCAGGATGGGTCTCCCAGATTGTATGTGACATTCATCCCCATCTGAGGTCACTGACATGCTGTCTACCCCTCTCTCAAGGCCCTTACCTATGGGCTCTCTTCTGCAAAGATTTTCGTAGATCGCCTAACGTGCTGTACAGCCATGTCCTCCCCATCTTACCCTGTATATCAAAGATATATGTTTGCATGTTCTGTCTCAGAAGTGGAGTGACATTTGAAGACTGGAAATCCAATCTCCCAAACTCCACTTCTTTGGTGTATGTCTCGGTTGGTTTATACAAAAGATGGCTGTGAAAGATGTGATGCCCCTTGAGCACTGCGACGAGAAGTATGCAAGAGAAGACACAGGAAGGTACGAGAATGTACTATAAAAGCAATGCTGTGCTAGTGAGCCTAGGTTAATGGGAAATGGGTAGCCACCTCCTCTGTGGGCACTCTAGTTTAAAATAACTCAGATCTCAAGAAAATTGATGCCATCTGTGCTGTTTCAAGTTGTGCAGCCAACTGTCTTCTCCTGGCAAAGTCAATTTTCAAGACATCAGGACCTCTAAGTGACTCCACTTACGGAATTCTTGGCTCTGAAGATAGTGTTGCTATTGGTATTACGCTTTATCAGGCTTGTGCAGCATGCGAGGGCCAATGAAAGGGTAAAGCTGTTTAAGACAGACACTGACCACAGATGCGTCTCACATCCAAGAGGGCAGCATAATTCAGCTTCAGAGGAGAAGGTGAAATTGTTAGTGAAAATATTTTGGTGTTCTGATAGAGAAAGTGAAGCACCCTAGGCTGAGCCCAAATGAGAAGAGATAAACAAAAGGAGAGAGAGAGGGCTTGCTCTAGATCCTCGTGAGAAGGAGTTCTGAGCCTGGGGATGAAGAGAGATGAGAGGGGCTTTCAGGGAAGCAAGATGGAAAGCAAGAGAAAAGTGGGGAGTGATAGACTTAGAGACCTGAACGGCATGGCCCCAGGAACGGGTCAGGAGAAAATGTTGCCAGGCCCTGGAGGGCAATGAGCCCCACCATCCAATATGATGTCGCTGCTGCTCTGTGCCCCTCAGTGACAGTCTGCATCCTCAAAGCCTTCTAAAAGTCTGTCGTCGCCAGCAGGGTCATGAAAGTGCCGCACGGGGGATATTAGAGCGAGAGAAAGTCACGCTTGGAATTCAACACAAGTGTGCTAACAGGGCCATCTGCAGTCCTGGGGAACCTGGAAATGAGAGAGGTGAGCAGGACTATACAAAGCCCTGTATGTCTGAAGCCACGGAAATCTCAGAAGCTGTACAGGAAAGAACAAACTACATTTTGTGGGGCCCCCGATAATTGTATTTAAATCTTAAAGGCAAGCACATCCCCCTAAAGATGAATAACTTAAACCTCACAGGCAGATTTTGGGGATCCTCTGAATTGATTTCTATTTTTTTCTAAAATTTGAGTTGAAGAGGAAGCACAGAGCCCATGAAATACAACTACCTCACTCTGATAATGAGAAAGTAAGACCCGGCGATGTGGGCCGCTTGAACAGCTCGCTAGCTTATTGAGCGGGGTGCATTCAATGAGCGCAGCAAAGAGGTTTTATTTGTTTGTTTATGGTTTTAGTACTATCTCCCTTGGTTCCTCTGGAGCTCTTCCATCATTCCCTTAAGAGCATCTCAAGCCCAGACTTTTAGTTATTTTCAGCTATAATAACAGTTCTATTTTTAGAGATCAGAAAAACCTAAACTTATTACATCACCCCTTTAATCAGCATTCTTTTAAAGCTCTTCCTAGGCTCTGGCCAAGGGCAGAGGAGGAAGGTGGGAAGCAAGGGTAAGAGGCATGGCCAGCATCTGGAATAAAGCAAACTTTCCTTTCCACCAACCCGGCTTTTGAGCGCGAGCTGCCGGACCCCACCTTTTGGTAACAAGGGCAACCCTGTAAGTACACCAAGCACCAAGACAATCCATGCCATTGCAGACCGCTCCAAATTGCTAAGTATTCTTGTCACTGGTTTCGGTTGTGGGGGTGTGGGGTGCCCACTCCCCTTCTCTTTTGGTGGAAAGGAATAGTTGCCAAGTCCTCCACTGTTCAAACTGCCTTCAAAGATGCCTGAGGTGGTTCTCCAGTCTTTTCTCCATGAAGGGTGATGCTCATTGGATCTGGGCCTGCATCTCACGGTGAAATGGGTCCTTAGACTGCATGAGACACTAGCCACACATGTGACCTTAGCCAGTTTACTCTACCTCCCAACCCCCTAGTTTCCTCATTGGCAAAATAGGGATCATGATCATAGTATTAACCCCAGTTCCATAATGGTTAAATGGATAAATATGTGTATGGCTTTAAGAGCAATGTCTCCCCCATAATTGTAAATGTTACCTATTACTTTTCTGATTGTCCTCTGCTGTGGAGCCTTAGCCAAAACTCTGCGGCACTAGAATATAACCTACTTAATGTNACCTCCCAACCCCCTAGTTTCCTCGTTGGCAAAATAGGGATCATGATCATAGTATTAACCCCAGTTCCATAATGATTAAATGGATAAATATGTGTATGGCTTTAAGAGCAATGTCTCCCCCATAATTGTAAATGTTACCTATTTCTTTTCTGATTGTCCACTGCTGTGGAGCCTTAGCCAAAACTCTGCGGCACTAGAATATAACCTACTTAATATCTGTATCACTCATCTCTCTCCTAGTTCAGTCATTTCATCTTCTGGGGACAGAGACCCAGAGGCACTGGGGAGAGACACCCAGCCTTCACAGATGGTTTCCCCATTTCGGTGTCCACAACATTCACTATCTAAATTAAATATTTTGGGACATGATTGTGTTTGATTAGAGTACCTAATCTTTTCCTTATAGTGGGATGCTGAAGAAAACTTTTCTTATTTTTCTAAGATTTAAAGCTTAGAGGTGAGAACAAGGAAGCCTGAATTACCCCACATTCTAAAGAGGCCCAAACAATTGGGCTTGGAGCACAGGTTCAGTCTCTGGTCAGGGAACTAAGATCCCACATGTCATGGCCAAAAAAAAAAGAAAAAAAATCCCAAAGATACAGAAGCCAACAATGTCATCAACCAACAGGATACAATCAGCATGCATGTAACATTCCCTCTGATGCCAGCAGGACACACAGTCTCTGTTTGTACCTACAGAACGTACACCCAGACAGAGAGCACCATGGGTCATAAACAGGCCTCAATAACTGTGAAAGGGTTCAAATCATGAAAACTATGTTCTCTGACAAAAATAGAATCAAACTAGAAATCAGTAAAAGAAAATTCTCAGATGCTTTTAAACAATCCATTTCTAAACAGTCTGTGAGTAAAAGAGGAATGGCACAATGCACTGAACTGAATGAGAATGAAAACAACACTAAATATAAAAATATGCATGTCTCTTGGAACTCTGCTCAATGTTATGCGGCAGCCTGGACGGGAGGGGAGGGTTTGGAGTAGAATGGATACAAGTATATCCTTTTGCTGTTCACCTGAAACTATCACAGTATTTTTGTTAATTGGTTATACCCCAATACAAATAAAAAGTTAAGAAAAAAATTAATAAAAATAAATATGTATATGTGTGTGTGTGTGTGCGTGCACACGTCTCAGAGCAGTGTTGAGAAACTTATAGTACTAAGTGATTACATGATCTATATAATTACAAAAAAAAACCCCAAGTCTTCACCCCAAAATACTAGGAAAAAAAAGAACAAAATAAACCAAGCAGAAGGAAGAAAATAACAAAGGTAAGTGCAGAAATTAATGAATTTAAAATAGAAAAAGAATGAGAAAATCAATGAAACAAGAAGCTGCTTTCTTTTAAAAAGATCCGNAATACTAGGAAAAAAAAGAACAAAATAAACCAAGCAGAAGGAAGAAAATAACAAAGGTAAGTGCAGAAATTAATGAATTTAAAATAGAAAAAGAATGAGAAAATCAATGAAACAAGAAGCTGGTTTCTTTTAAAAAGATCCGTCCTATTGACAAACCTCTAGCAAGAGTGACAAAGGGGAAAAAGAGACAAAAAGCATTTTACTAACATCAAGAATAAAACAAGAATGTTACCACAGACCTGGCAGATAACAAAAGGATAATAAAAGAATACTATGCGTTCTACTGGGGCTTCCCAGGTGGCTCAGTAGATAAAAGAGTCTGCCTGCAGTGCAGGACCTAGGTTCAATCCCTGGGTTGGGAAGATCCACTGAAGAAGGGAATAGCTACCTACTCCAGTATTCTTGGCTGGGAAATCCCATGCACAGAGGAGCCTGGCAGGTATAGTCCACAGGAGTTGCAGAGTCATGCATGACTAAGCAACTAAACCACCAGCACCATGCATTCTATTAATACACAAACCAATTTCCAAACATAGATGACAAGTCCTCAAAAAGTACAAACTAATAAGTCTTACCCAATATGAAATAGATCATTTGAACAATACTTTAACTATTAAGGAAACTAAATTAATAATTTAAAACTCTTGAAAAGACATCTCCAAGTCCAGATAGTTTCACTAGAAGTTTTCACCAAATGTTTCAAGAAGAATTAGCAATTCTACACATCCCCTTCCATAAGAATAGGAAAGCTCACTCTATGAAACAGGTATTATATTCATACCAAAACCAGAAAGACATCATTATAATAGAAAACCACAGACCGATATCCCTTATGAAGATAGATACAAATAAATTTAGCAAGATGTTAGTAATTTAAATCCCATCAGCTTTTACATAATTTAACACTCCTTTCATGATATTTAAAAAAAAAAAACTCTCAAAAACTAAGTGTGGAAAGAAAGTTATTCAGCTCGATAAAGGATGTCTACAAAGATTACAGAAAATATAAATACTTCACAATGAAGCACTAAATGCTTTCTTCCTGAGCCCGGGAACAAGGTAAAGACATCCACTCTCACCACACTATTCAATGGAGTGCTAAAATTCTTAGCTGATGCAGTAAGTTAATAAAAGGAGATGAAAGGCATACAAATCGCTAANTGGGATTTTCCAGGCAAGAGTACTGGAGTGGATTGCCATTTCCTTCTCCAGGGGATCTTCCCAACCCAGGAATCGAACCTGGTTCTCCTGCATTGCAGGCAGACGTTTTACCATCTGCGCCACCAAGGTAATTATTATTACTGATAGTGATGCTAACTCTCATTACCTGGGAAAGGAAATACAAAATCAGACATTGGATTCTCCCCTTAAGAATGTGACAAGTTTTTTGTTTTGGGGGAGGGGCATTACTAGATTTTTTTTTTCAGTTATTTATTTATAACTGAAAGCAGAGTCTTTAGTTGCAGCAGGTAGAATCTTTCTAGTTATGGCATACAAACTCTTAGTTGTGGTATGTGGGATCTAGTTCCCTGACCAAGGATCGAACTTGGGCCCCCTGCATTGGGAGCAAGAAGTATTAGTCATTGAACCACCAGGGAAGTCCCCACGACAAGTTTAATTAAAGATAAGTCACAAGGCAAATGACTTGGAAATAAATTACACTGCTTATCTAGATACTGATTTGTAGTTGCATTCTTAGTGACATAGATAGAGTAAGTACCCAGATTCTTTGACCCCAAGACCTAAAGAAGTAACTTCTTTTCTAACCAAGGAGAGAAAAGCAAAGTTCCTAGAAAGAAGAACTATGACAGAGACCTCTTATCACTCATACAGATTTTCTTTGGTGTTTTTACTACCACTTAGTGTAAAAAGATAAACCCCCCCGCTTAAGTTGTTTTGTTACCCCTCTTTATCTGTATGAAATGTAAACCTCTATGTTTGTACAGACGTTAAAGTTTGTGAAAACTTTTAGATATTATATAAAGTGACAAAAGGTAACTCTCGGAGAAAATACAACTTTTATAAATGAAGGAAATGCAACCCACTCCGATATTCTTATCTGGAAAATCCCATGGATGGAGGAGCCTGGCAGGCTACAGTCCATGGGGTCACGAAGAGTCAGACATGACTGAGCAACTTCACTTTGTTAATTACTTCAGAAATAGCCAAACTTAAATGGATTTTGTTCTGCTTTCCCGCCTAATACTAAAATACTGGTGGTGAACAGACACTATAAAAAAACGTCAACTCATCTGGCCTTTTGAACTGACTGTTATAGCTTTCTATGTTCTTTTTTCCAGTACCAAAAAACGTTTGACTTAAATTATAATACCTCTAATCATTTCTAAATCTAAAACCCAATATGAAACCCTATTCTTCTACACTGGAGTATAGTACTTGGCATTTATAGAGTGTTTTCTTATGCATTATCTCTGTTGTAGAACATTAGCAACAATGATAATATCTGCCAATTAGGTATTTTGATGCTTATTTTACAAATATGAAAATGGAGAAACACAACACAACCAAACTTACAGAATTAGAAAAAGCAGAGCTAGGACAGGGAACCGTGCCTAACAAGGGACAGAACATGGAGCTGAACCTTCAGGCATCTGACTTTAGACTATTGTTACAGGCTGAAGTAAATAAGGCTGTTCCTGAGTGATATTTTATTCGGAGTAGCCAGGAACATGCCTGTCCCGCCAAGACATTTTGCCGTGTCCTGCAAGGCTCCCAAGGAAGATCGCTGCAGGGAACACACCTGGCAAAACAGCACATTTTCCTTAATGAGGGAGTTCCCACACCCCAGCGGTTAAATCACTTCCACCCGCATTGCTGCTACTGCTGCTGCTAAGTCGCCTTAGTCCTGTCCGACTCTGTGCGACCCCAGANAAAACAGCACATTTTCCTTAATGAGGGAGTTCCCACACCCCAGCGGTTAAATCACATCCACCCGCATTGCTGCTACTGCTGCTGCTAAGTCGCCTTAGTCCTGTCCGACTCTGTGCGACCCCAGAGACGGCAGCCCACCAGGCTCCCCTGTCCATGGGATTCTCCAGGCAAGAACACTGGAGTGGGTTGCCATTTCCTTCTCCAATGCATGAAAGTGAAAAGTGAAAGTGAAGTCGCTCAGTCGTGTCCGACTCCCAGTGACCCCATAGACTGCAGCCTACCAGGCTCCTCCGTCCATGGGATTTTCCAGGCAAGAGTACTGGAGTCGAGTGCCATTGTCTTCTCTACCCGCATTATGGTAGCCAAATCCCGACTACCATAAAATCCTGTCTGCAGGCGAGGCTGGAAGTGGAGGCTTCTTATACAACCAAAGGAAATGAGTTGGATGAGCAACTAGAAGGTCTCTGGCATATCTTATAAATTCGTGCACAAATACACTATGGAGACCAGAAATACCCTGGGGTGACATCAGAGGAACCACTGAGACCCCAGAGGAATTCCCGCACATATACACCAGAAGACACGTGCAATTGTGCTCATGGAGGCACTGCTCATAACAGCAAAAGTCTGGAAGCCGTCCAGATGCCCGCCAGTGCAAAGCTGGAAACAATCCGAACACCCATCCACAGGTGTAAAAATATTTTTTTCACCAAACTGAATATTTATAGCAGTGAAGTGAGGGAACTACCATCAAAAAAAAAAAAAAAAGGTGAATCAAAAAAATTAAGTTCCCCTAGTGGCTCAGTGGTAAAGAATCTCCTTGCCAAAGCAAGAAATACGAGTTCAATCCCTGGGTCAGGAAGTTTCCCTGGAGAAGGAAATGGCAACCCACTCCAGTATTCTTGCCTGGGAAATCCTATGGACTGAGGAGCTTGGCAGGCTACAGTCCATGGGGTCACAAAAGAGTTGGACACGACTTTGCAACTAAACAACAACAATATAACTTATATACCAAAATGACAACAACAACAAAAATCCAAAACACCTGCACCTGTTTGGTGAATGCAGTTGATGGCTTTGGACATGTGCATACACCCAGGGGGTCACAAAGAGCCGGACAAGACTTAGTGACTGAACAACAACATGATGGTCCCACTATAATCAATGTGATAAACATAGAAACACATCCATTACCTCCAAAAGTTTCCTTGCATTCTGATTTTTGTGTATATGGTAAGAGTGCTTATCATGAAATCTGCCTTCTTAAAAAGTTAAGTGCAAAATACCATGTTGTTAACTCCAGGGGCAACATTGTAGAACAGATCTCTACAGCCTATGGATCTTGTGTAACTGAAACTTTGGACTCCTGAGCAACAACTTCCCGTTTCCTCCTCTCTCCAGCCCCTAGCAACCACCATTCTATTCTCTGTTTCTACCAAATTGACTATTTTAGATACCTCCTGTAATTAGAAGCATGCAATGTTCCTTCTGAGATGTTAAGGTTTATTTTACTTAATGTCATTTCCTCTGGGTTAATCCATGTTGTCACAAATGGTAGAATTTATTTTGAAATGGAAGGATTTCTAGAATAAGAACAAACATTTGCTATTTCTACAATTTGGATGTTGATAAGTTCTCTCCTTCCCCTGTATCTTTTTGCCTTTGTATGTGCACAGAAATTCAAGGACAAAAGTAGAAACGAGAGTGACTGGGATGCAATTTGCAAAAAAATGTGAAAATGTTACTTTCTCAGTCATGTCCGACTGTCTGTGCTCCTCTGTCCATGAAATTCTCCAGACAAGAATATGGGAGTGGGTTACCATTCCCTTCTCCCGGGGATCTTCCCGACCCAGAGATCGAATCCAGGTCTCCTGCATTGCAGGTGGATTCTTGGAAGTCTTATTGCTGATGATTGCTCAGGGAAAACATCTAAGCAGAGGAAAGTAGATAAACAGAATATCATCTAGGATCCCTTCAAAGCCTATGGTCTTGCCAGCTCCTGGAGATTAACAATTACATCATTCATCTTTGTTTTCCCAGACTGTAGATCACAGAGTTCCTGAACCTTTCACACACCAAATGTTAGTAAATAAATTAGCAGATTAATAAATGAAGGAATTTTTACAAAGAAATTATTCACTGAAGTACAAAGAGTTTGCCTCAGGCACAGAAAAAATGAAGAACATCTTACCAGTAGGTATTTATATATGTCATATAAAACACTTCAGTATTTCCCCAAAGCTATTAAAAACATCTGAAAACATGCAATCAATTTTATGACAATGAAATCTTCCATTTATTTATGTTGCTTAAGGGCTTCCCTGCATTATAATTAATTTCACTGAATCCTAAACGATTCCAGGGTAAAAGGATGCTAGAGGTTATCTGTATTAGGCAAGGTACTAACATCCATTATCAACAACTCCAAGTCATAATTAAAGTTTCAATTCTTGCCCATAGCACACTCATGCAGGTTCACAGGAGTGGAGACAAACTAGGATCTTTTCATCTAAGACTGTGCTATATACCTCACACTTTTATGATCACCTAATAAACCAGGAAAAAAAAAAAAAAAGGAAAGAAGGATGAGAAGCTTGTGCAGATTTTATGGTCCAGATCTGGAGCTCAAGTCTCACCATCATTCATTAGCCAGGATCCAGTCATAGCTTCACCTAACGTTGTCTAGAATGTGTTCTAGTTGAGTGACTGGTAAGTCAGCGAAACATGCTTGAACATCCTGACAATACCCATCAAGTCACACACTGAGGCATGAATCCTTCCAATACACTTGACACTGGGAGACCAAGTATCTGATCAAATGCATCTAAGGGCATTAATATGCTAATATGTGAGATATTCCATTTTATTCATGGATACTTGGAATTACTAGCAAATTATTTTTTATCATTTGTGTAACGTTTAACAATCTGCTGTAATGGGACGGACTCTTACATAGAGACCCTTTATCTTGGGTCCTAACCTTAGCTTTTCATTTACCAGGTGTGTGCAGGGCCTTTAGTAAATTTAGGTAAACAAAGGACTCCTAGAGGGCTTCCCTAATAGCTCAGGCAGTAAAGAATTTGCCTGCAATGCAGGAGACCCAGGTTCAATCCCTAGGCTGGGAAGATCCCCTAGAAAAGGGAATGGCAACTCACTCCCATATTCTTGCCTAGAGAATTCCATGGACAAAGGAGCCTGGTGGGCTACAGTCCCTGGGTTCACAAAGAGTTGAACACGACTGAATTCAGACCGTGGAGGACTCCCAGAGTCTGAGAGTCTTCATCTATAAAATGGGGAAAAGAATGCTTGCCTCAGTGAAAAGTTTAAATAATTAGGAAGCTCTTGGTTTAAGGAAGTTATTCAATACATGCCAATCTCTTCCTTAGTTTGTGCCATTTATCAGGTTGGCCCAAATGTTCTCTCAAAGCAGAGATCTACTGTTGAAAGAAAACACTCCCTAACACGATATAGAAAATCCAAATGAACTTTTTGGCTAACCCAACACTTTGTTCAAGCTCATCATACAACACTATTCTTTTTCTCTTCCAAATGACAGCAAATCAGATTGTCTGACACAATAGTGCCATCACTTATGATCTGTTGCAAACCAATGGGCCAGATTCCTTCAACAGTCAGTAGTTTAACATAGCTTATGAGCCTTCAGTGATGACACTGTGAAGGGTCAATATGATCCCCACAGCAAGTGAGTGAAGTAGTTCTGGAACTTCACCTGTATTTCTTTAAAAGGAAACAGGACCAGAGGTGAAGTGGCTGGCCTGAGGTCACTCAGCCAAGTCAANGGAAAAAAAAAAAAAAGGAAAGAAGGATGAGAAGCTTGTGCAGATTTTATGGTCCAGATCTGGAGCTCAAGTCTCACCATCATTCATTAGCCAGGATCCAGTCATAGCTTCACCTAACGTTGTCTAGAATGTGGTCTAGTTGAGTGACTGGTAAGTCAGCGAAACATGCTTGAACATCCTGACAATACCCATCAAGTCACACACTGAGGCATGAATCCTTCCAATACACTTGACACTGGGAGACCAAGTATCTGATCAAATGCATCTAAGGGCATTAATATGCTAATATGTGAGATATTCCATTTTATTCATGGATACTTGGAATTACTAGCAAATTATTTTTTATCATTTGTGTAACGTTTAACAATCTGCTGTAATGGGACGGACTCTTACATAGAGACCCTTTATCTTGGGTCCTAACCTTAGCTTTTCATTTACCAGGTGTGTGCAGGGCCTTTAGCAAATTTAGGTAAACAAAGGACTCCTAGAGGGCTTCCCTAATAGCTCAGGCAGTAAAGAATTTGCCTGCAATGCAGGAGACCCAGGTTCAATCCCTAGGCTGGGAAGATCCCCTAGAAAAGGGAATGGCAACTCACTCCCATATTCTTGCCTAGAGAATTCCATGGACAAAGGAGCCTGGTGGGCTACAGTCCCTGGGTTCACAAAGAGTTGAACACGACTGAATTCAGACCGTGGAGGACTCCCAGAGTCTGAGAGTCTTCATCTATAAAATGGGGAAAAGAATGCTTGCCTCAATGAAAAGTTTAAATAATTAGGAAGCTCTTGGTTTAAGGAAGTTATTCAATACATGCCAATCTCTTCCTTAGTTTGTGCCATTTATCAGGTTGGCCCAAATGTTCTCTCAAAGCAGAGATCTACTGTTGAAAGAAAACACTCCCTAACACGATATAGAAAATCCAAATGAACTTTTTGGCTAACCCAACACTTTGTTCAAGCTCATCATACAACACTATTCTTTTTCTCTTCCAAATGACAGCAAATCAGATTGTCTGACACAACAATAATGCCATCACTTATGATCTGTTGCAAACCAATGGGCCAGATTCCTTCAACAGTCAGTAGTTTAACATAGCTTATGAGCCTTCAGTGATGACACTGTGAAGGGTCAATATGATCCCCACAGCAAGTGAGTGAAGTAGTTCTGGAACTTCACCTGTATTTCTTTAAAAGGAAACAGGACCAGAGGTGAAGTGGCTGGCCTGAGGTCACTCAGCCAAGTCAAGGAGAACTGGAGCTCGAAGCCCGACCTCAACCCTACCCTTCTTCTATCTGCCTGCTCCTTACCTCTCATTCCTGAGGCTCATAGCAATCATTGTGGGCTTTTACATTACAGTCACTTTTAAGCCTCAAAATGTGATGTTTTCACAGCCTTGCTATAATTAAGTCATCAAGACAACTCATGAAAACAAAACTGTGCCTTTTTAATTAGTGTCTTGAATGTGAATAAATGGTTCATTATTCTTTCCCATCTCAAGCTGAGATCATCATTACAGTCTGGAGAAATAATGAATAGTCATCAGACAGGGACATTCAGAATATCATGGAGAGGGCCCCCCTTTTTGGGGGGACCCCAGAGAACAAGAGTACCCTGGGAGCCTTGGTCTTCTGACCAGGCAGCCAGTGGACAGAGAAAGTCAAAGGATGCTCCCAGCATTTGGGCTTGGAGGACTCTCAAAGCAGAGATCCACCATTCAAAAATCAGTCTTCCTAACAAGACTCATCCGGGTCTCCTTGAAGGTTTCCTGGAGGAGTGGTACAGTAGACTGAATTATGTTACCCCAAAGCTCGTATGTAGAAGTTCTAAACTGACTGTATTTAATGAGGTTTAATGAGGTCGTTAAGGTGGAGCCCTTGTCCAACATGGCTGATGTCCTTGGAAGAAGAGATACCAAGGAGACACACTCACAGAGAACAGGCTATGTGAGGACATAAGAAGGCCACCATCCACAAACCAAGAAAAGAGGCCTTGGAAGACACCATGCCTGTAGGCACCTTGATCTCAGTCTACCAACCTCCAGAATTGTGAGAAATTAATTTCCACTTTCTAAGGCATCTCATCTGTGGTATTTCATTATGGTAGCCCTAGGTGAACAATATAGATGGCTATTAGATCTAAACAAATAATCAATTATGTTGGCTCACTTCATCAACAAAGACATCACTTTGCCAATAAAGGCCATATAGTCAAAGCTATAGTTTTTCCAGTAGTCATGTATGGATGTGAGATTTGGACTATAAAGAAAGCTGAGCACTGAAGAATTACTGCTTTCGAATGTGGTGCTAGAGAAGAATCTTGAGTCCTTTGGACTCTGAGGGGATCAAACCAGTCAATCCTAAAGGAAATCAACCCTGAATATTCATTGAACTGATGTTGAAGCTGAAGCTCCAATACTTCGGCCACCTGATGCAAAGAGCTGACTCACTGGGAAATACCCTGATACTGGGGAAGATTGAAGGCAGGAGGAGAAGGGGATGACAGAGGATAAGATGGTTGGATGGCATCACTGACTCAATGGACATGAGTTTGGGAGATTGTAGAAGACAGAGGAGCCTGGCATGCCACAGTCCATGGGGTCACAAAGGGTCAGACACAACTTAGTGACTGAACAACGAAAACATCTTGACTCTGGATCACAGAACTCAGAGTCATCTTTCATTTGTCACTCTACACATACTTATTGAAGACCTCCTATCTACCAGTTTCTGTGCTCAACGCTGAGAATCCAAGAGAAAGTAGACTTGCTCCTGGGCTTCAAATACGAGATACAGATGTCAATGGAAAATGATCACAGTGCACGATGCCTAGTTCATTCAATGAGGCTGATTGGCTGCTTTCTCATTGTTTAGGAAAGTCTTTGTGGCATAGACAAGGTATTTTAAAAAGAGGTTATGAATATTAAGAGGAGCTTGCTAAGTATCTTAGTGATGCTAAGCAAGAGCTACTTTCAAGAAGAGCTTTATAAGGTGTGGAGCATCAAAGAGAAAAATATTTGGAAGATGAGTCCAGAGATGTGGCTATTGGTCTGATAAGGCATGATGTGGGTCCTAGGACAATGCAGTCCTTGTTCTTCCTCATCTATCCTGCTCTGAATCTCAGGGAGGTTGGTCCTACAGTCTCCTATATCAGCTGACTTCTAACTGGCCTCAGACAAAGGGAGAAGAGGGGTAGGAACAGTAAGGAAATGGGGAAAGTGAGGGGGCTTTCTTCCCATTATCCTCTGCTTCATGTGATATCTTGCGGTGGCTGAGTCTCCTGCATGGCTCCCTCCATCATCAGACTGACCTTCCCACGATGTTTCCAGCTTTTGGGTTACCCTGGTCCCTGAGTCCTTTGTCCCTCTGGCCTCAGGCTGGTGCTAATGCTCCGTCACTTACCTTTGGGTTGCCTCTGTCCTTTGTCTGCCTTTTCAGCAATGCAATCACCTCTAACGAATTCCCTGGATCGAAAGACCCTCTTTATTAAATATTTAGGTGGTCTCTGTCTTCCAATTAGACCCTGCCTGAGACACTCCAACAAAGACATTGGGCTTTATTCCTAGTTGAAAGGAAGCCAAGGAAGTTATATACACACTGGAGTGACCTTTAAGATTCACTTTAGGAAGATGACTCTGGCTACAGGAAGGAGTGTGGATTACAACAAAAGATCCTGGAGAAAGGAAGACTAGAGAGGAAAATAATGCAAGAGTAGAGGTGAGCCAAGGCTTAGGGATTGAACCAGAGCAGATAAAACAGCAGGGTGAGCAAAGACTTCCTCAGCAAGTTCTTAACACCCTTAATTTGTGTCACTTCTGATGTCCTTAACATCATCTAAAGGCAATTAAGCATAATGTAAAGCTCAGTGGACTGGAAGGCAGAGGAACCGGGTTCAAGTGCTTTGACTGCTTCCCTGTGACTTTGGACAAACCATTTATTAGGTACTCCATAATACAGTACCAATTTAGGAAAGTAACCTTCTGTTACTGAGTTTTACAATCACCTTACAAGACAGGTATTTTTATAATAATTCTCTCCCTACATTTTAAGAAAAATAAAAGAGATTTCAGATTCAAGGAAGTTAAGCGATTTACCCAAGATTACTCAGCAAGCAATGGAAGGGGGAATCAAATCCAGGTCTGTGCGGCCCCCCATCTATAATGAAAACCCACTTTACTGTGCTACCACTTACCTGCTCACTGATCTTCAATCCTAGAATGTTCCAGTTGGAAGGAACTGCAACTGTCTTACTGAAAAGATGTAGAACTTCGGATTAAGAACCCATTGCTCTTTCCATGTGCCAGCTCACCGTTTTAAATTTAAATTTAGACTCTAATTCTTTTGTTCTTGTCTATGGTAATGTAGACTCTGTGTTTCAAAGCTTATTTCTNAACTGTCTTACTGAAAAGATGTAGAACTTCGGATTAAGAACCCATTGCTCTTTCCATGTGCCAGCTCACCGTTTTAAATTTAAATTTAGACTCTAATTCTTTTGTTCTTGTCTATGGTAATGTAGACTCTGTGTTTCAAAGCTTATTTCTTTTCCATGGAGTTATAAGGAAAGATCATTTGTTTTCAGTTATCAAAAACAAAAAATGCTTATTCCTCAAAGGCTACAATTCCTGGCTTTCCCCAAGAAAAGAAAGAAGAACTTCCTGCTTTTTCTTGCTAATAAAAGAACTGTAATATCAAACTGAGTACATTTTTATAAATAGATAGAGAACTTTGTCCCCCAAGTCCCAATCTTGAAATCCAAAGTCCCAAATTACAAGCAAATTTTCATAGCCAATCTCTACATTATTGTAGATTTCTATATTATTGTGATCTTTACATTATTATTTATTTCATTTTATGATACCACTTCACCTCTTCAAATAATCTCTAAAATAATAACCTGTATAGAGTTAAATGAGAACACATCTAAAGGTGATCTAGCAAAAATCAGTCAACAGAAGCATTCCTCTTTGACTCAATATTATGTAGCATATATTTTTCCCCTTACAGCCCCATAAATGTTTCGTGATATCTACTTGAGAGGACCTGCTTTATAATAAATTAAAGCAGATATTTAATTTCAGCAGCATTTACATGCATGCATGCTCAGTCACTCAGCTTTGTCTGACTTTTTGCGACTTCATGACTGTAGCCCTCCAGGCTCCTCTGTGCATGAGATTTCCCAGGCAAGGATACTGGAGTGGATTGCTACTTCCTTCTCCAGGGGATCTTCCTGACCCAGGGATTGAACCTGTGTCTGTAGCCTCTCCTGCACTGGCAGGCTGATTCTTTACCACTGCGCCACCTAAGAAGCCTGCTCAGCAGCATTTAGGGAGTACCTTTTTGGGTAGGCACAGTGAGAATTATAAGATACACAGCCACTGAAGAACCCATCATTGGTGGTCACTGCTGTCCATAGAAAGAGATGGAATGGTTATTGCATTCTGTGGTTAACCAGGAGATAGTCTAGTGCCATGGTAAGATGAATCCAGGCAGATAGATGACTTTCTCATCTGGGGCCTCATCTGTAAAATGAAGAGGTCAAACACAGAGGTTTCTAGTACTGTGAGTCTATGATTCTACAATTTCTATGAAATACGTCTCTCCCTTTGAAACCATCCCTGAGTGATTCTACCTACAAGGATATCACTGAAACTCAACTAAATGCCAGGGTGTCTGATGGTTGAGAACAAAATCCATTATCCCAGAACATTCAAAGAGAATTGAAAAATTCCATCAGGAAGTCAGCAGCAACCTTGCTTGTAATCATGAGAAGAAGGAGATGGACNTCTTGGTTTAAGGAAGTTATTCAATACATGCCAATCTCTTCCTTAGTTTGTGCCATTTATCAGGTTGGCCCAAATGTTCTCTCAAAGCAGAGATCTACTGTTGAAAGAAAACACTCCCTAACACGATATAGAAAATCCAAATGAACTTTTTGGCTAACCCAACACTTTGTTCAAGCTCATCATACAACACTATTCTTTTTCTCTTCCAAATGACAGCAAATCAGATTGTCTGACACAACAATAATGCCATCACTTATGATCTGTTGCAAACCAATGGGCCAGATTCCTTCAACAGTCAGTAGTTTAACATAGCTTATGAGCCTTCAGTGATGACACTGTGAAGGGTCAATATGATCCCCACAGCAAGTGAGTGAAGTAGTTCTGGAACTTCACCTGTATTTCTTTAAAAGGAAACAGGACCAGAGGTGAAGTGGCTGGCCTGAGGTCACTCAGCCAAGTCAAGGAGAACTGGAGCTCGAAGCCCGACCTCAACCCTACCCTTCTTCTATCTGCCTGCTCCTTACCTCTCATTCCTGAGGCTCATAGCAATCATTGTGGGCTTTTACATTACAGTCACTTTTAAGCCTCAAAATGTGATGTTTTCACAGCCTTGCTATAATTAAGTCATCAAGACAACTCATGAAAACAAAACTGTGCCTTTTTAATTAGTGTCTTGAATGTGAATAAATGGTTCATTATTCTTTCCCATCTCAAGCTGAGATCATCATTACAGTCTGGAGAAATAATGAATAGTCATCAGACAGGGACATTCAGAATATCATGGAGAGGGCCCCCCTTTTTGGGGGGACCCCAGAGAACAAGAGTACCCTGGGAGCCTTGGTCTTCTGACCAGGCAGCCAGTGGACAGAGAAAGTCAAAGGATGCTCCCAGCATTTGGGCTTGGAGGACTCTCAAAGCAGAGATCCACCATTCAAAAATCAGTCTTCCTAACAAGACTCATCCGGGTCTCCTTGAAGGTTTCCTGGAGGAGTGGTACAGTAGACTGAATTATGTTACCCCAAAGCTCGTATGTAGAAGTTCTAAACTGACTGTATTTAATGAGGTTTAATGAGGTCGTTAAGGTGGAGCCCTTGTCCAACATGGCTGATGTCCTTGGAAGAAGAGATACCAAGGAGACACACTCACAGAGAACAGGCTATGTGAGGACATAAGAAGGCCACCATCCACAAACCAAGAAGAGAGACCTTGGAAGACACCATGCCTGTAGGCACCTTGATCTCAGTCTACCAACCTCCAGAATTGTGAGAAATTAATTTCCACTTTCTAAGGCATCTCATCTGTGGTATTTCATTATGGTAGCCCTAGGTGAACAATATAGATGGCTATTAGATCTAAACAAATAATCAATTATGTTGGCTCACTTCATCAACAAAGACATCACTTTGCCAATAAAGGCCATATAGTCAAAGCTATAGTTTTTCCAGTAGTCATGTATGGATGTGAGATTTGGACTATAAAGAAAGCTGAGCACTGAAGAATTACTGCTTTCGAATGTGGTGCTAGAGAAGAATCTTGAGTCCTTTGGACTCTGAGGGGATCAAACCAGTCAATCCTAAAGGAAATCAACCCTGAATATTCATTGAACTGATGTTGAAGCTGAAGCTCCAATACTTCGGCCACCTGATGCAAAGAGCTGACTCACTGGGAAATACCCTGATACTGGGGAAGATTGAAGGCAGGAGGAGAAGGGGATGACAGAGGATAAGATGGTTGGATGGCATCACTGACTCAATGGACATGAGTTTGGGAGATTGTAGAAGACAGAGGAGCCTGGCATGCCACAGTCCATGGGGTCACAAAGGGTCAGACACAACTTAGTGACTGAACAACGAAAACATCTTGACTCTGGATCACAGAACTCAGAGTCATCTTTCATTTGTCACTCTACACATACTTATTGAAGACCTCCTATCTACCAGTTTCTGTGCTCAACGCTGAGAATCCAAGAGAAAGTAGACTTGCTCCTGGGCTTCAAATACGAGATACAGATGTCAATGGAAAATGATCACAGTGCACGATGCCTAGTTCATTCAATGAGGCTGATTGGCTGCTTTCTCATTGTTTAGGAAAGTCTTTGTGGCATAGACAAGGTATTTTAAAAAGAGGTTATGAATATTAAGAGGAGCTTGCTAAGTATCTTAGTGATGCTAAGCAAGAGCTACTTTCAAGAAGAGCTTTATAAGGTGTGGAGCATCAAAGAGAAAAATATTTGGAAGATGAGTCCAGAGATGTGGCTATTGGTCTGATAAGACATGATGTGGGTCCTAGGACAATGCAGTCCTTGTTCTTCCTCATCTATCCTGCTCTGAATCTCAGGGAGGTTGGTCCTACAGTCTCCTATATCAGCTGACTTCTAACTGGCCTCAGACAAAGGGAGAAGAGGGGTAGGAACAGTAAGGAAATGGGGAAAGTGAGGGGGCTTTCTTCCCATTATCCTCTGCTTCATGTGATATCTTGCGGTGGCTGAGTCTCCTGCATGGCTCCCTCCATCATCAGACTGACCTTCCCACGATGTTTCCAGCTTTTGGGTTACCCTGGTCCCTGAGTCCTTTGTCCCTCTGGCCTCAGGCTGGTGCTAATGCTCCGTCACTTACCTTTGGGTTGCCTCTGTCCTTTGTCTGCCTTTTCAGCAATGCAATCACCTCTAACGAATTCCCTGGATCGAAAGACCCTCTTTATTAAATATTTAGGTGGTCTCTGTCTTCCAATTAGACCCTGCCTGAGACACTCCAACAAAGACATTGGGCTTTATTCCTAGTTGAAAGGAAGCCAAGGAAGTTATATACACACTGGAGTGACCTTTAAGATTCACTTTAGGAAGATGACTCTGGCTACAGGAAGGAGTGTGGATTACAACAAAAGATCCTGGAGAAAGGAAGACTAGAGAGGAAAATAATGCAAGAGTAGAGGTGAGCCAAGGCTTAGGGATTGAACCAGAGCAGATAAAACAGCAGGGTGAGCAAAGACTTCCTCAGCAAGTTCTTAACACCCTTAATTTGTGTCACTTCTGATGTCCTTAACATCATCTAAAGGCAATTAAGCATAATGTAAAGCTCAGTGGACTGGAAGGCAGAGGAACCGGGTTCAAGTGCTTTGACTGCTTCCCTGTGACTTTGGACAAACCATTTATTAGGTACTCCATAATACAGTACCAATTTAGGAAAGTAACCTTCTGTTACTGAGTTTTACAATCACCTTACAAGACAGGTATTTTTATAATAATTCTCTCCCTACATTTTAAGAAAAATAAAAGAGATTTCAGATTCAAGGAAGTTAAGCGATTTACCCAAGATTACTCAGCAAGCAATGGAAGGGGGAATCAAATCCAGGTCTGTGCGGCCCCCCATCTATAATGAAAACCCACTTTACTGTGCTACCACTTACCTGCTCACTGATCTTCAATCCTAGAATGTTCCAGTTGGAAGGAACTGCAACTGTCTTACTGAAAAGATGTAGAACTTCGGATTAAGAACCCATTGCTCTTTCCATGTGCCAGCTCACCGTTTTAAATTTAAATTTAGACTCTAATTCTTTTGTTCTTGTCTATGGTAATGTAGACTCTGTGTTTCAAAGCTTATTTCTTTCCCATGGAGTTATAAGGAAAGATCATTTGTTTTCAGTTATCAAAAACAAAAAATGCTTATTCCTCAAAGGCTACAATTCCTGGCTTTCCCCAAGAAAAGAAAGAAGAACTTCCTGCTTTTTCTTGCTAATAAAAGAACTGTAATATCAAACTGAGTACATTTTTATAAATAGATAGAGAACTTTGTCCCCCAAGTCCCAATCTTGAAATCCAAAGTCCCAAATTACAAGCAAATTTTCATAGCCAATCTCTACATTATTGTAGATTTCTATATTATTGTGATCTTTACATTATTATTTATTTCATTTTATGATACCACTTCACCTCTTCAAATAATCTCTAAAATAATAACCTGTATAGAGTTAAATGAGAACACATCTAAAGGTGATCTAGCAAAAATCAGTCAACAGAAGCATTCCTCTTTGACTCAATATTATGTAGCATATATTTTTCCCCTTACAGCCCCATAAATGTTTCGTGATATCTACTTGAGAGGACCTGCTTTATAATAAATTAAAGCAGATATTTAATTTCAGCAGCATTTACATGCATGCATGCTCAGTCACTCAGCTTTGTCTGACTTTTTGCGACTTCATGACTGTAGCCCTCCAGGCTCCTCTGTGCATGAGATTTCCCAGGCAAGGATACTGGAGTGGATTGCTACTTCCTTCTCCAGGGGATCTTCCTGACCCAGGGATTGAACCTGTGTCTGTAGCCTCTCCTGCACTGGCAGGCTGATTCTTTACCACTGCGCCACCTAAGAAGCCTGCTCAGCAGCATTTAGGGAGTACCTTTTTGGGTAGGCACAGTGAGAATTATAAGATACACAGCCACTGAAGAACCCATCATTGGTGGTCACTGCTGTCCATAGAAAGAGATGGAATGGTTATTGCATTCTGTGGTTAACCAGGAGATAGTCTAGTGCCATGGTAAGATGAATCCAGGCAGATAGATGACTTTCTCATCTGGGGCCTCATCTGTAAAATGAAGAGGTCAAACACAGAGGTTTCTAGTACTGTGAGTCTATGATTCTACAATTTCTATGAAATACGTCTCTCCCTTTGAAACCATCCCTGAGTGATTCTACCTACAAGGATATCACTGAAACTCAACTAAATGCCAGGGTGTCTGATGGTTGAGAACAAAATCCATTATCCCAGAACATTCAAAGAGAATTGAAAAATTCCATCAGGAAGTCAGCAGCAACCTTGCTTGTAATCATGAGAAGAAGGAGATGGACAACACGCGCCAACTCTGGGAGCTGAGGTTGTAAACGAGGGCACATTAGCTGAATGCAACGCTTGCCAGGAGTAGGGACGCATAAATATTCCATGACACCCGATTGATTTCTCAAAATGAGTTCCGTTTCTCATTTGTAAATCACGCCCATGAGTCTTTTGGTTGCTCTTTCGCCTCCGCCATCCACTGTGTGGTGCCTATGGCTAAATCTCTTCTGCTCCCATCAAACCATCAGTCTGCACCCACTTTTCCTGGACACTACCAAGCGTACTGGAGTTTTCTCACATTTGGCTTACAAAATGGTCACATTAAAGTGGAGTGGGACACTTGAGAAAACTGAGGCAGAGCGAGGTAATGTAGATGAATGGAGGTGATAAAGTGAAACACAACAGCGCTCGGAGGGGAATGCCAGGGCTTCCTAAAACTTGAGTCCAGACTGTTTTTATTTAAAGCATTTTCCAACTTTCTCAAGTTATGGCACATGGAAAAATGTTACTGTTTGTCTGACACATTGGAGCTGGCAGAATAGACTACATGAAGCTGGAAGAGGAGGAGCAGGAAGAGCTGCCCGTGTAGCCCACCTCCAGGACTAAGGGGATCCATAGCTTAGCACACCTGTTGGACCAGTCAGGGAATTTATACCAGCTGTTGTAACTAACAATCAAAACCTCAGTGGGCTAATGCAACCACAGTTTTGCTTTTTTAGTTGCAGTATGGTTGTTTTACAATATTAGGTCAGTTTCATATACCTGGAAAAGATGCAAACTCTAATTCAAAGTTTTATTTCTCACTTGGGTCATTGCCTACTTTGGCAATCCAAGCAGTAAGAGGCATTCTCTGTATTGGTTTTGGGATCACAGGTTCTTTTATCTTGGGATGATCCCAGCCCCAGACACTCTAGAGAACTCTCCACTGGATCCCTTATGTGCAGCCCAGTGATAAGCAAAGAGAGAGAAGGAGTATCACGGGACATCATATAGTCAGGAATAAATTACTCCCTCCAGATTCCACTGGCCAGATTCCAGCCAAGTGGCCAGGTGCCCTGGACTGTGCAGAAGGGGTGAATGGT
>SJYW01010161.1:0-18559 GCA_006410735.1 Raphicerus campestris
TGGTCCCATCACTTCATGGGAAATAGATGGGGAAACAATGGAAACAGTGTCAGACTTTGTTTTTTGGGGCTCCAAAATTTCTGCAGATGGTGATTACAACCATGAAATTAAAAGATGCTTACTCTTTGGAAGGAAAGCTATGACCAACCTAGATAGCATATTCCAAAGCAGAGATATTACTTTGCCAACAAAGGTCCATCTAGTCAAGGCTATGGTTTTTTCAGTGGTCATAAATGGATATGAGAGTNAAAGCTATGACCAACCTAGATAGCATATTCCAAAGCAGAGATATTACTTTGCCAACAAAGGTCCATCTAGTCAAGGCTATGGTTTTTTCAGTGGTCATAAATGGATATGAGAGTGGACTGTAAAGAAAGCTGAGCACCGAAGAATTGATGCTTTTGAACTGTGGTGTTGGAAAAGACTCTTGAGAGTCCCTTGGACTGCAAGGAGATCCAACCAATCCATCCTAAAGGAGATCAGTCCTGGGTGTTCATTGGAAGGACTGATGCTAAAGCTGAAACTCCAATACTTTGGCCACCTCATGTAAAGAGTTGACTCATTGGAAAAGACTGTGATGCTGGGAAGGATTGGGAACAGGAGGAGAAGGGTACGACAGAGGATTAGATGTTTGGATGGCATCACCGACTCGATGGACATGAGTTTGAGTGAACTTCGAGAGTTGATGTTGGACAGAGAGGCCTGGAGTGCTGTGATTCATGGGATGGCGAAGAGTCAGACACGACTGAATGACTGAACTGAACTGAACTGAGCTATTATATTTTTAAAATATCGGTTAATGAGCTATATGCTATATGAACAGTACTTCCTTTAAGCATTCATTTAATGATTAGGTAAAGGACTTCCCTGGTGACTCAGTGATACAGAATCTGCCTGCAGTGGAGGAGACATGAGTTCAATTCCTGGGCTTGGAAAATCCCCTGGAAAAGGCAATGGCAACTCACTTCAGTATTCTTGCCTGGGAAATCTCATGGACAGGGGAGCCTGGAGAGCTACAGTCCATAGGGTTGCAAAAGAGTCACACAGGACTTAGCGACTGAACAGCAACAAAACCACTGCAAATTCCTCCTGATAATGAAAATGGATGAGAAAATCTGTATGGGAAGATTTAATTTGAACCATATGATATGGACCTTGACCATTTTTGATCTACGTAATTATGGTTTCACATAGTATAACTTAATATGTCCAGAGTTTATCCATAAAACAATTCATTCTATACTATAATTCATGTAAAACTAATGTTCTGATAGTAACACAATGCACTTCAAAATTTTTTTTTAATTTCCAAAATTCAAAAATTGTTTTAAATACAGTTGCAAAACAGGAATATGATACCATAATTCCATAAGATAATAAACCAGTAGCTGATGAAAGAAAATCCAATTATGTTATTTTATACCCAGTAATTAAATATGAGCCTTATAATTATAAAAAATATGTTGGTTTACTATTAGCTAGCCCTTAAGTCAATAACATTTTGTGAAGCAACTTGTTATTGTGTTCTTTGAGTCAGAGGTGAACGGTGTTGAGGAGGTTTGGGAAATCTCCCTTTATCTCACTAAAGACTATGTATTTTTTTTTAAAGCTTCATTAAAAAAAAAAACTACTTTGTATTGAATGCAATGTCCTAATATACAGTGTTAATCAAATATAAAAATTAATAATAATTTTAATGAACTATAATAATGGGAATTTCAAGAAATAGGTGAAGCATTTTGGGGTTGAAAGTTTGACTAATGTTCAAAAGTAAACTCCCTCTCTTATATTTTAGTCCCTGTACAGTGAGAATTCACAACTTTAAATTATGCAAAAGAGCTAATGCTTCTTCAGTTTGTGTGCATCCAATAGACAGTCTTAATGAAGGAGATAATGAGTATCTGACGGTATGGTGCAGCACAAACATAAGGAGGAAGCTAAAAGGCTCACTAATTGTGGAATAAATCTTTTTATATGGAAAACAAGAAAATGTTCCACAATTATAGAGTGACTGCACCTTGACTAGAGAAGAAAGAATTGTTCCTGTCCTATCATAGGAAGTTAGATTAAGACCTCTAGCCCCTTCAAAGAGAAACATCTTAAAATACTTGAGTCCTTCTTTATTAGAGATATTCCCTCTGGATGCTGCAGTTTAAGATTTTTAAAGGAGGAGTTACACTTCAGAGCTTCTGAGAAGTCTCCACTTTCACCCATTGGGAGTTTTCATTAATACTTGTTTCCTGTGGCGTTCTCTGCGATAGGATTTCACCGGCATTAATTGTTGTAGGTTTCTTGGGCTTCCCTTGTGGCTCAGCTAATAAAGAAGCCGCCTGCAATGTGGGAGACAGTCGGACAGGACTAAGCAACTTTCACTTTCACTTTCCTCTCAACTGTCCTGAGAAATTTAACAAAACTTTATGGACAGTCCACAGGGTGCTCTCCCTCCCTCCCCAAGAGTCCCTGCTCCCAGTTCCCGGGGCCAGTCAGAGCACAGCCACCACCCCTTCTCTTAGTGGTCCCCAACTCCAGGCTCCCTGCCCTCCCCATCTGCCACTCCTTCTTTAGTTCTCTAAACTCAGCTCAGGGAAGTGAAAGTGAAAGTCGCTCAGTCCTGTCCGACTCTTTGGGACCCTGTGGACTATACACTCCATGGAATTCTCCAGGCCAGAATACTGGAGTAGGTAGCCTTTCCCTCCTCCAGGTGATCTTCCCAAACCAGGGATTGAACCCAGGTCTCCCACATTGCAGGTGAATTCTTTGCCAGCAGAACCACCAGGGAAACCCAGCTCAGGGAGATTATATTCAAATGCAATACTGATCCTTTCATTTCCAATCCTTTGAACATGTCTATACACTTCTTTGTAACCTTGCTTCCCTTCCCCTTCTTTCTTGCCACTTTGTTAGTGTGGTCCTGTTCTTCTTTCCCAACCTCTGGTTGTTCAGTACTGTTTTCTGGGAGCTCTCTCCCCAGCAGCATCCCCCATGTCCTGCATTACCAGAAGTTAGATTAAGACCACTAACCCCTTCAAAGATCAAATACCTTACAATGCTTGATAACCTGGGTTAGCCCTCCTTGTTTGTTCAGTTCAGTTCAGTAGTTCAGTTCAGTTCAGTCGTTCAGTTGTGTCTGACTCTTTGCAACTCCATGGACTGCAGCACACCAGGCCTCCCTGTCCATCACCAACTCCCAGAGTTTACCCAAACTCATGTCCATTGGGGAGAAGGCAATGGCAACACACTCCAGTACTCTTGCCTGGAAAATCCTATGGACAGAGGAGCCTGGTAGGCTGCAGTCCATGGGGTCGGGAAGAGTCGGACATGACTGAGCGACTTCACTTTCACTTTTCCCTTTCATGCATTGGAGAAGGAAATGGCAACCCACTCCAGTGTTCTTGCCTGGAGAATCCCAGGGACGGCAGGGCCTGGTGGGCTGCCGTCTATGGCATCACACAGAGTTGGACATGACTGAATCAACATAGCAGCAGCATGTCCATTGAGTCAGTGATGCCATCCAACCATCTCATCCTCTGTCATCCCCTTCTCTCACTTTCAATCTTTCCCAGCATCAGGGTCTTTTCAAATGAGTCAGCTCTTCGCATCAAGTGGCCGAAGTATTGGAGTTTCAGCTTCAGTTTGAAATTCCTTACTTGTTGTCTGTGTTTAAATGCTGCTTTCTCTAAGTTGCCTTCCCAGATCCACCAGATGTGTATCCCCTTTGCATATCTGTTCCCCTTTCCTTGTAGCAGTGACCTCTCTATATTATCACTGCCTTTCTGCTTTTCTGAACTTTTCATAGTCTGTGAGCTCCTTAAGGACAGGACCCCTTGTCTGTCTTCTTCACCATTGTATTCTCAGGGCCTAGGACAGTACCTGGCTCAGAGTTGACACTGACTGTATACTTATGGAATTAATGGATGAAACAGACAGACGGACGGTCAGATTAACAATGGTGCTTTGGGTAGAGCTCCTGTCTTTGAGGAGCTTGTAGTATGTAGTATTTCCTGTACATTGAAAAAGGATGTGGAATGACAAAAAAAAAACCAAAAAAACAAAAAAACACACACCACACATTTTAAAAGAGATCTGGATTTATATTCCAGCATTACTATTTACCAGCCCTGTGAATTTGGATAGTTTATCCAACCTTCTTGAGATTTAGCATATGAATCAGTACAGCAATAAATGCCAACTACTTCATTGGGTTCTTATAGGTAACAACATAGGAGACATTAAGCAAGTACCATCATAGACACAGGATAATATTGACTTCCTTTTTCTCCCAACATATAGCCCAGCTTCCATTTAACATAAATTTCTACTCAACTTTCCAGTGGACTCAAGGTGATCTTCCCTCATGTGTATGATCACAAGTTCACATGATTAAAAAAAAATTATATTGGGTAAAAGTGAGAGAGTTTATATTTATTAAAAACATTCATAAGTATAACACATTAAGAGTATATATAACACATAAGTATAACACGTTAATATGTAAATATAAAGAGTTTATAAATGTTTAAAACACTATGTGTCAAACATCCTATTCTAATGTACAGGATAAGTAAATTAAATATTTGATTTTGATGGGTAGAGCTCAGTTTTGTGGTGTGGGGGCTAAAATTTTAACCAGCTATGCAATTTTATAGTACATTATTTTAAATATTGTTTGTAACAGAATAAACTCCAAAAATACATTTTAAAATGTAAGTTTAAAAATGCAGTGGCATTATGTTTTTATACTTGTAATGCTGACATAAATTTCAGATAAAAATTTTTTGTAAATAATAATAGTAATTATTCATTTTACTTGACTGTGTAATGATTTAAGAGATATGCAGAGAAAAGATTTTTAATTCCTTCATTGTTATTATTTTTTCAGTGAAAACGTATGATACTTGAAACTAGCTCACAACCGAAAGTACTGAGATAGCCTTATTTCCACAAAATTTACAACCCAAGGGCTAGTTTTGTATGTTTTCTTCTTTGGTTGGATTGTAGCTGATCATGGCCAAGTGTTTTGATGCTGTTGGTTTGGCTCTTAAATGAAACTGGATCCTGANGACCCTGTGGACTATACACTCCATGGAATTCTCCAGGCCAGAATACTGGAGTAGGTAGCCTTTCCCTCCTCCAGGTGATCTTCCCAAACCAGGGATTGAACCCAGGTCTCCCACATTGCAGGTGAATTCTTTGCCAGCAGAACCACCAGGGAAACCCAGCTCAGGGAGATTATATTCAAATGCAATACTGATCCTTTCATTTCCAATCCTTTGAACATGTCTATACACTTCTTTGTAACCTTGCTTCCCTTCCCCTTCTTTCTTGCCACTTTGTTAGTGTGGTCCTGTTCTTCTTTCCCAACCTCTGGTTGTTCAGTACTGTTTTCTGGGAGCTCTCTCCCCAGCAGCATCCCCCATGTCCTGCATTACCAGAAGTTAGATTAAGACCACTAACCCCTTCAAAGATCAAATACCTTACAATGCTTGATAACCTGGGTTAGCCCTCCTTGTTTGTTCAGTTCAGTTCAGTAGTTCAGTTCAGTTCAGTCGTTCAGTTGTGTCTGACTCTTTGCAACTCCATGGACTGCAGCACACCAGGCCTCCCTGTCCATCACCAACTCCCAGAGTTTACCCAAACTCATGTCCATTGGGGAGAAGGCAATGGCAACACACTCCAGTACTCTTGCCTGGAAAATCCTATGGACAGAGGAACCTGGTAGGCTGCAGTCCATGGGGTCGGGAAGAGTCGGACATGACTGAGCGACTTCACTTTCACTTTTCCCTTTCATGCATTGGAGAAGGAAATGGCAACCCACTCCAGTGTTCTTGCCTGGAGAATCCCAGGGACGGCGGGGCCTGGTGGGCTGCCGTCTATGGCATCACACAGAGTTGGACATGACTGAATCAACATAGCAGCAGCATGTCCATTGAGTCAGTGATGCCATCCAACCATCTCATCCTCTGTCATCCCCTTCTCTCACTTTCAATCTTTCCCAGCATCAGGGTCTTTTCAAATGAGTCAGCTCTTCGCATCAAGTGGCCGAAGTATTGGAGTTTCAGCTTCAGTTTGAAATTCCTTACTTGTTGTCTGTGTTTAAATGCTGCTTTCTCTAAGTTGCCTTCCCAGATCCACCAGATGTGTATCCCCTTTGCATATCTGTTCCCCTTTCCTTGTAGCAGTGACCTCTCTATATTATCACTGCCTTTCTGCTTTTCTGAACTTTTCATAGTCTGTGAGCTCCTTAAGGACAGGACCCCTTGTCTGTCTTCTTCACCATTGTATTCTCAGGGCCTAGGACAGTACCTGGCTCAGAGTTGACACTGACTGTATACTTATGGAATTAATGGATGAAACAGACAGACGGACGGTCAGATTAACAATGGTGCTTTGGGTAGAGCTCCTGTCTTTGAGGAGCTTGTAGTATGTAGTATTTCCTGTACATTGAAAAAGGATGTGGAATGACAAAAAAAAAACCAAAAAAACAAAAAAACACACACCACACATTTTAAAAGAGATCTGGATTTATATTCCAGCATTACTATTTACCAGCCCTGTGAATTTGGATAGTTTATCCAACCTTCTTGAGATTTAGCATATGAATCAGTACAGCAATAAATGCCAACTACTTCATTGGGTTCTTATAGGTAACAACATAGGAGACATTAAGCAAGTACCATCATAGACACAGGATAATATTGACTTCCTTTTTCTCCCAACATATAGCCCAGCTTCCATTTAACATAAATTTCTACTCAACTTTCCAGTGGACTCAAGGTGATCTTCCCTCATGTGTATGATCACAAGTTCACATGATTAAAAAAAAATTATATTGGGTAAAAGTGAGAGAGTTTATATTTATTAAAAACATTCATAAGTATAACACATTAAGAGTATATATAACACATAAGTATAACACGTTAATATGTAAATATAAAGAGTTTATAAATGTTTAAAACACTATGTGTCAAACATCCTATTCTAATGTACAGGATAAGTAAATTAAATATTTGATTTTGATGGGTAGAGCTCAGTTTTGTGGTGTGGGGGCTAAAATTTTAACCAGCTATGCAATTTTATAGTACATTATTTTAAATATTGTTTGTAACAGAATAAACTCCAAAAATACATTTTAAAATGTAAGTTTAAAAATGCAGTGGCATTATGTTTTTATACTTGTAATGCTGACATAAATTTCAGATAAAAATTTTTTGTAAATAATAATAGTAATTATTCATTTTACTTGACTGTGTAATGATTTAAGAGATATGCAGAGAAAAGATTTTTAATTCCTTCATTGTTATTATTTTTTCAGTGAAAACGTATGATACTTGAAACTAGCTCACAACCGAAAGTACTGAGATAGCCTTATTTCCACAAAATTTACAACCCAAGGGCTAGTTTTGTATGTTTTCTTCTTTGGTTGGATTGTAGCTGATCATGGCCAAGTGTTTTGATGCTGTTGGTTTGGCTCTTAAATGAAACTGGATCCTGACAACAAAGTTCAAGAATTATTGTCGGCTTCTCTGCATAACTTAGAAGCATCTCCAAAGGCATATGTACTATTGCCCTGGCAGACATATATACACGAGTACAGTATAACACCTCCAGCCTCCATGCTTGGCAAGTTAATGTGGATGTTCATTTTTATAGCCGCTAACTTATTAGCTGTGGATTACATTGTCACTCTGTGTGTTACATTTCCAAGCATAAGAAGTGTGAGTGAGTTCTAAGACATGTGAAATGAAGGATCAACTTGCAAAAGCTGGTCTTGAAGGCATCAGAGAGTGGGGATAAAGATTTCATCATGCCGTTCATAGAGCTTGCCAATTCCTTGATTGACAGCTCTCTGTATGGCAAGTCTTGAGGGATTGGGTATTTAAATCTTAATTACAAAAAAGTGTTATAGAATACTAAAAATCATTCAAGGAAACTGGAAAGCTTATAATGTAGCATCCCTCTATTAATCTCTTATACAGAATAAATTTGATTGACAAGATCCATACAAATAGTGTAAAGGAATTTAGGAAATCAGTACAAAACTGAAGGGAAAATTTTAAACTATGTGCCATAAATGTGTCCTAGTTTATAAATTAAAATTGTCCCACAATTATATACACAAAAATAAAACAGACTAAAACAAGTTTTATTATAAGATATCATCCTAACTGGTTTAAAGAACTAAAATCTCAGTAACAAGATTCAAACAAACAAAAATACAATACAAATAGCTGCTTTACTCAGGAAAAAAAAAAATCACAAAACTTATTTTAGGAAAAAGAAAACATGGATTTCAAAAAATAGAAATAAACTAATAACTAGAGAAAAAATTTAAATATTGGGGAATATTCAAGAATACAAGTAATGTTCTTGGTATTTTCATCCATGTCATTTTCTTATTAATTCATCAATTCAATAAATACTTATTAAAATATTGTTGTTGTTTAATCACTAAGTCGTGTCCATCTCTTTGTGACCCCATGTACTTGTAGCCTGTGAGGCTCCTCTATGCATGGGATTTCCCAGGCAAGAAAAATGGAGTGGGTTTCTATTTCCTTCTCCAAGGGATCAAACACAAGTCTCCTGTTTTGCAGGCACACTCTTTACTGTTTGAGCTACTAGGGAAGTCCTAGTAGGCTTTTGCCAATCAAAGAGCATATGGAGATATTAATGGCAGGGTGAGTCCAAAAGGAAAGCAATCATGAAAAAGGTCATAGCGTAGAATGTTGTTCAAGAATAAATTTAAAAAAAACCTGGATATCTTCTGTTCCCTTGCCCCCATATTCAATCTCCACCTTGCACTTTTCCCTGGGGAGGCTGATCTGAGTGGGCTATATCAATGGGTTCTTTTGCCCTTTGGCTTCTGGTTAGGCTCAACCAATGGGGACCCGGGCAGCAGACTGGAGGAAGGGATAGCTGAGGTGAGGTAGCGAACCCCCCTTCTCCTTCCACGTCGGGCTGCCTGCATCTGTCAGCCAGTCATAGCTGCTTTCAGGAAATGTCCTCGAATTATTCTTTCGACTGTGCCGTCTATTTCCTGCCAGACCCTACTGACACTCTGTGGGAACACAGAGGAGAGGACTCTGGGAAATCCAGAAAGACTTTCACAGAAGTGGCACTGAGGATGGGTGTTTTAGGGAGAGGGGGAGTTCCTAAAGAGATGGGAGAGAACGTCAAGGTGGCTAGAACATAAAGCAAATGGATAAAGGGAAGACAGAAATCAGGATACTTTTGGAGTGGATACTTGTGTTTCNACATAGCAGCAGCATGTCCATTGAGTCAGTGATGCCATCCAACCATCTCATCCTCTGTCATCCCCTTCTCTCACTTTCAATCTTTCCCAGCATCAGGGTCTTTTCAAATGAGTCAGCTCTTCGCATCAAGTGGCCGAAGTATTGGAGTTTCAGCTTCAGTTTGAAATTCTTTACTTGTTGTCTGTGTTTAAATGCTGCTTTCTCTAAGTTGCCTTCCCAGATCCACCAAATGTGTATCCCCTTTGCATATCTGTTCCCCTTTCCTTGTAGCAGTGACCTCTCTATAGTATCACCTCCTTTCTGCTTTTCTGAACTTTTCATAGTCTGTGAGCTCCTTAAGGACAGGACCCCTTGTCTGTCTTCTTCACCATTGTATTCTCGGGGCCTAGGACAGTACCTGGCTCAGAGTAGACACTGACTGTATACTTATGGAATTAATGGATGAAACAGACAGACGGACGGTCAGATTAACAATGGTGCTTTGGGTAGAGCTCCTGTCTTTGAGGAGCTTGTAGTATGTAGTATTTCCTGTACATTGAAAAAGGATGTGGAATGACAAAAAAAAAACCAAAAAAACAAAAAAACACACACCACACATTTTAAAAGAGATCTGGATTTATATTCCAGCATTACTATTTACCAGCCCTGTGAATTTGGATAGTTTATCCAACCTTCTTGAGATTTAGCATATGAATCAGTACAGCAATAAATGCCAACTACTTCATTGGGTTCTTATAGGTAACAACATAGGAGACATTAAGCAAGTACCATCATAGACACAGGATAATATTGACTTCCTTTTTCTCCCAACATATAGCCCAGCTTCCATTTAACATAAATTTCTACTCAACTTTCCAGTGGACTCAAGGTGATCTTCCCTCATGTGTATGATCACAAGTTCACATGATTAAAAAAAAAATTATATTGGGTAAAAGTGAGAGAGTTTATATTTATTAAAAACATTCATAAGTATAACACATTAAGAGTATATATAACACATAAGTATAACACGTTAATATGTAAATATAAAGAGTTTATAAATGTTTAAAACACTATGTGTCAAACATCCTATTCTAATGTACAGGATAAGTAAATTAAATATTTGATTTTGATGGGTAGAGCTCAGTTTTGTGGTGTGGGGGCTAAAATTTTAACCAGCTATGCAATTTTATAGTACATTATTTTAAATATTGTTTGTAACAGAATAAACTCCAAAAATACATTTTAAAATGTAAGTTTAAAAATGCAGTGGCATTATGTTTTTATACTTGTAACGCTGACATAAATTTCAGATAAAAATTTTTTGTAAATAATAATAGTAATTATTCATTTTACTTGACTGTGTAATGATTTAAGAGATATGCAGAGAAAAGATTTTTAATTCCTTCATTGTTATTATTTTTTCAGTGAAAACGCATGATACTTGAAACTAGCTCACAACCGAAAGTACTGAAATAGCCTTATTTCCACAAAATTTACAACCCAAGGGCTAGTTTTGTATGTTTTCTTCTTTGGTTGGATTGTAGCTGATCATGGCCAAGTGTTTTGATGCTGTTGGTTTGGCTCTTAAATGAAACTGGATCCTGACAACAAAGTTCAAGAATTATTGTCGGCTTCTCTGCATAACTTAGAAGCATCTCCAAAGGCATATGTACTATTGCCCTGGCAGACATATATACACGAGTACAGTATAACACCTCCAGCCTCCATGCTTGGCAAGTTAATGTGGATGTTCATTTTTATAGCCGCTAACTTATTAGCTGTGGATTACATTGTCACTCTGTGTGTTACATTTCCAAGCATAAGAAGTGTGAGTGAGTTCTAAGACATGTGAAATGAAGGATCAACTTGCAAAAGCTGGTCTTGAAGGCATCAGAGAGTGGGGATAAAGATTTCATCATGCCGTTCATAGAGCTTGCCAATTCCTTGATTGACAGCTCTCTGTATGGCAAGTCTTGAGGGATTGGGTATTTAAATCTTAATTACAAAAAAGTGTTATAGAATACTAAAAATCATTCAAGGAAACTGGAAAGCTTATAATGTAGCATCCCTCTATTAATCTCTTATACAGAATAAATTTGATTGACAAGATCCATACAAATAGTGTAAAGGAATTTAGGAAATCAGTACAAAACTGAAGGGAAAATTTTAAACTATGTGCCATAAATGTGTCCTAGTTTATAAATTAAAATTGTCCCACAATTATATACACAAAAATAAAACAGACTAAAACAAGTTTTATTATAAGATATCATCCTAACTGGTTTAANAGAGCTCAGTTTTGTGGTGTGGGGGCTAAAATTTTAACCAGCTATGCAATTTTATAGTACATTATTTTAAATATTGTTTGTAACAGAATAAACTCCAAAAATACATTTTAAAATGTAAGTTTAAAAATGCAGTGGCATTATGTTTTTATACTTGTAACGCTGACATAAATTTCAGATAAAAATTTTTTGTAAATAATAATAGTAATTATTCATTTTACTTGACTGTGTAATGATTTAAGAGATATGCAGAGAAAAGATTTTTAATTCCTTCATTGTTATTATTTTTTCAGTGAAAACGCATGATACTTGAAACTAGCTCACAACCGAAAGTACTGAGATAGCCTTATTTCCACAAAATTTACAACCCAAGGGCTAGTTTTGTATGTTTTCTTCTTTGGTTGGATTGTAGCTGATCATGGCCAAGTGTTTTGATGCTGTTGGTTTGGCTCTTAAATGAAACTGGATCCTGACAACAAAGTTCAAGAATTATTGTCGGCTTCTCTGCATAACTTAGAAGCATCTCCAAAGGCATATGTACTATTGCCCTGGCAGACATATATACACGAGTACAGTATAACACCTCCAGCCTCCATGCTTGGCAAGTTAATGTGGATGTTCATTTTTATAGCCGCTAACTTATTAGCTGTGGATTACATTGTCACTCTGTGTGTTACATTTCCAAGCATAAGAAGTGTGAGTGAGTTCTAAGACATGTGAAATGAAGGATCAACTTGCAAAAGCTGGTCTTGAAGGCATCAGAGAGTGGGGATAAAGATTTCATCATGCCGTTCATAGAGCTTGCCAATTCCTTGATTGACAGCTCTCTGTATGGCAAGTCTTGAGGGATTGGGTATTTAAATCTTAATTACAAAAAAGTGTTATAGAATACTAAAAATCATTCAAGGAAACTGGAAAGCTTATAATGTAGCATCCCTCTATTAATCTCTTATACAGAATAAATTTGATTGACAAGATCCATACAAATAGTGTAAAGGAATTTAGGAAATCAGTACAAAACTGAAGGGAAAATTTTAAACTATGTGCCATAAATGTGTCCTAGTTTATAAATTAAAATTGTCCCACAATTATATACACAAAAATAAAACAGACTAAAACAAGTTTTATTATAAGATATCATCCTAACTGGTTTAAAGAACTAAAATCTCAGTAACAAGATTCAAACAAACAAAAATACAATACAAATAGCTGCTTTACTCAGGAAAAAAAAAAATCACAAAACTTATTTTAGGAAAAAGAAAACATGGATTTCAAAAAATAGAAATAAACTAATAACTAGAGAAAAAATTTAAATATTGGGGAATATTCAAGAATACAAGTAATGTTCTTGGTATTTTCATCCATGTCATTTTCTTATTAATTCATCAATTCAATAAATACTTATTAAAATATTGTTGTTGTTTAATCACTAAGTCGTGTCCATCTCTTTGTGACCCCATGTACTTGTAGCCTGTGAGGCTCCTCTATGCATGGGATTTCCCAGGCAAGAAAAATGGAGTGGGTTTCTATTTCCTTCTCCAAGGGATCAAACACAAGTCTCCTGTTTTGCAGGCACACTCTTTACTGTTTGAGCTACTAGGGAAGTCCTAGTAGGCTTTTGCCAATCAAAGAGCATATGGAGACATTAATGGCAGGGTGAGTCCAAAAGGAAAGCAATCATGAAAAAGGTCATAGTGTAGAATGTTGTTCAAGAATAAATTTAAAAAAAACCTGGATATCTTCTGTTCCCTTGCCCCCATATTCAATCTCCACCTTGCACTTTTCCCTGGGGAGGCTGATCTGAGTGGGCTATATCAATGGGTTCTTTTGCCCTTTGGCTTCTGGTTAGGCTCAACCAATGGGGACCCCGGCAGCAGACTGGAGGAAGGGATAGCTGAGGTGAGGTAGCGAACCCCCCTTCTCCTTCCACGTCGGGCTGCCTGCATCTGTCAGCCAGTCATAGCTGCTTTCAGGAAATGTCCTCGAATTATTCTTTCGACTGTGACGTCTATTTCCTGCCAGACCCTACTGACACTCTGTGGGAACACAGAGGAGAGGACTCTGGGGAATCCAGAAAGACTTTCACAGAAGTGGCACTGAGGATGGGTGTTTTAGGGAGAGGGGGAGTTCCTAAAGAGATGGGAGAGAATGTCAAGGTGGCTAGAACATAAAGCAAATGGATAAAGGGAAGACAGAAATCAGGATACTTTTGGAGTGGATACTTGTGTTTCCTATAGAGGTGTTTGGACTCAATCCAAAGGCAACAGGTTAATGGTGGGTTATTAAGCAGAAGACAGTATTTTCCAAATCTGATTATTCCATACCTCCTTTTAATAGAAATCTTTTTTTGAAGACTTTTTCAGGATTGACATGTATTTTTATTATGATAGATATCCTATATATATAAGCTTTGACTAATTACATATAAATTCTTTTTGCTTATAATTTTTATACAACTAAACCAAAATTGATTGATACAATAAAAACAAAACCATATGAATTCTAAAGTTCACACTCTCATTAACATGAAGGAGTATGTTTTGCTAAAATTAATTCATGAAAAAAATTGTCTTTAATCATGAGATCTCAGCATGCTTATAATACCTCATGTTTTAAGATAATTCAATTCTTCCACATCTTTCTGTTGCTCAAATTATTGCATATTTTTCATCTATACCACATGCTGTGAAGTTGTTTGACCTCCATTTGCTAGAAGTTTCCCTCAAAACTTAGCTGATTAAATAGTCATTTTATTATGCTGATAGATTCTGTGAGTCAGGAATTCAGACTGAGCTGGGAATGGCGTCTCTTTTCTCCAGGATACCTGGGGCTTAGCTGAGAAGACTCAAGGGCTGGCAATAACTCAGCCTCTTCACTCTGGTGATTGATGCTACTTCCGGGCTGGGACCTCAGCTGGGCAGTTGACTGGAGCTTCAGTTCGTGCCTTTGTGGGTAGACTCAGCTTCCGCAATGCAGGGAACCCAAGGTAGTCATATCACTGGGAAAACTCAGTGGTAGCTCTCATTTCTTACATGGCAGCTCAGAGCTCCCAAGTGTCCAAGCTCACAAGTAGAGCTTGCTTCACATTTTCTGTTCTGGCCTCAGCAGTCACACAAGGTGATTTCCTCTGTATTCTACTGGTTACAGTGAGACCACAAGTCTGCCTAGATTCAGGGAGTGGAGGCATGGACCCCATGTCATAATGGGAGGAGTGTTGAACAGTTTTCAACCACATTTGAAAACCACCACAGCTATGAGAATAACACAAGAAACAAACATGGAATGTTAAAAAGGCATCTTTATATGGTAGTCATCTGGATAATCCAGAATATGCTTATTCATAGAATAATAACTAAGTTTTTTCCTTTAGGCTCTAAAATTAGCAATTAAGTTCCAAATTTGAGGACAAATAGGTGGTATCTCTCATTTTGGAGGGCTTACTATTAGGCGTTAGATACACCGATTAGGACTAAAGAAATGGCCAAAGGCTTTGTTTTCTCCTTTCTCATGGAACCCAGAGTGTCATGAGGTCCCCATGGAAAAACTCACAGCACTTCTTCCTCTGCCAGTCTTCCGAGTGCTCAGCACAGCCCAGGTGGCACTCTGCCGTCTGCACATGTACCTGTCTACTTCACCAGCCAGATGCAGGCTACCCTCCTTGACAAAGTGCCCATACTGAGCACAATTCATGTTTTTATAGGAAATATCAATATCAGATTTGCTAAGGGAAGAAATACCATTTAGATTAGTTTATCATTTCACCTGTTGGAAATGTTTGACTAGTTGAATTAAGTTTTTCTGTTGTCAGATCTCAAGAATGTGAAGAGATAGTCATTTCAAAGTCTTAGAGCTAAGGAGGAGGAGGAAGACTAGGGGGTGACTGCTTATAAATATGGGGTTTCTTCATGGGCTGATGAAAATGTTTTAAAATTTTAGATTGTGGTTATGGTTGCACAGTTCATTGATATATTAAAAACCATTGAATAACATAATTTAGATTATTAAATTATATGGCACTCTGAGTGATATCTCAATAAAGATGTTATTCAGGCATAAATCATCTATGAGGTTAGAAGTCATATGAGATTTTCCTCTATTTTATTATGCTGATAGATTCTGTGAGTCAGGAATTCAGACTGAGTTGAGAATGGCTTCTCTTTTCTGCTGTAAGTGACGAGGAGGAAACACAAGGTAGACCCTGATGTTGGATTTTTATCTGGCTTTTGGCTGCATGGATGTTGCACTGTATGAAAATCTATCAGGTATTCTTCTGTATATATAGTATACTTTAATAAATTTTACTTAAAAAAAAATCATACAAAAGGGCTCTCCTAATGGTTCAGTGGTAAAGAATCTACCTGTCCATGCACGAGACATGAGTATAAGCCCTGGTCCAGGAAGATCCCACATGCCGAGGGACAACTAAGCCCACGGGCCACAGCTATCAAGCATGTGCTCTAGAGGCTGGGAGCCACAACGACTGAGCCCACATGCCCATGTGCCACAGCTACTGAAGACCATGTGTCCTAGAGCCCATGATCTTCAACAAAAGAAGCCACTGCAATGAGAAGCCCGTGCATGACAAATGGAGAGTAGCCCCTGCTCACTGCAACCAGAGAACAGCCCCCCCACACCCCGCCCCCAGCAACAGAGACACAGCACAGCCAAAAATAAGGAAAGCAGCCAGCATGGCTGTTTTCAAGCTTACCAACAGATTAGCATCCTGCTCACAAAATTTCTAAAAAGTTAACAATGGGCCAGTATGAACTGGTTGCAGCAGATAAGGGGATAAAGAGATGGGAATAAGTCTAGCTGGATCAGATCTCCTATCTCCAGAATCAAATGGTGATGTGGGCCCTTGAACAAGAACACACTGTGCCCCAAAGTGAACTTCACTCTGCCCCCCAAAAGAGGCATCAGTTGGATTTCTGCTATACTGAGGGAGCGGATAAGGGTAGCCGAGAGAGAACCACAACGGCATCTTCAAGTAGTCCCCAGTCATTCCTTTCCGTAACTCTTTCCCCCCCATCCATCTACACTTCCCAGAGAAGAGGCAATAATCAGGGCACTCTTATGCCCTACAGATTTCAAGCCATAAAAGGTCAAGCTAGGAGTGGGAGGGAGGGAGCTCTATGAGAATAAAGTTTTAGCTGGATTAGAAATTATCTGAAAGTAACTGAAAGACGGGTTTGTTTGCATGCATACTAAGCCGCTTCAGTTGTGTCCGACTCTTTTAGTCTCTAAAGAGACCCCTCTGTCCATGGGATTATCCAGGCAAGAACACTGGAGTGGGTTGCTGTACCCTCCTCTAGGGGATCTTCCCAACCTAGGGATCAAATCGGCATCTCTTATGTCTCCTGCATTGGCAGGTGGGTTCTTTACCATTAACGCCACCTGGGAAACCTGAAAGGAGGGTTTATCCTAGTACAAATGAATGAGGCAATTGGAGAAATAAATAAAACTGTTTCCAGTACAAATTTGTGTCAGGTTTAAGCTATTTGATAAGTCAATTATGCTCATTAAATAATTTGAAATTTATCATTGAAATAAAAAATAAAAATTTAATCTTCTGTATAACTCACAGAAAGATACTTTATGAATAGACTAAAATGGAAGGATGAGTTTGGAAAGCATTAAATGTTAGAATTCAAAGCTGATGACCTGATCTAAGGATGATCTGACCTTGGATGAAGACTGAGGCCAGATTCAAGAGGCAGTTACCTGATTGGGTAGCCAGTTTTTTATGGTGGGCAATAAACAGAAGATATCAAGATTGATTCTTACTTTCAGCTTAGAGGTCTAAATATAGTTTCACGGTTTTGGAACTAAGAGTTTTAAAAACTGGCATGAATTTNAGACACACTTCATTCCTCTTAGGAAAGAGAGGGGAAGTATAAGAAGCTGCTTTTGGAGATGACCACTGCAAATATTTGGATTCAGGCAAGATGGAGGGTTTATACCTCCAGATTTCAAAACAGCCAAAGAATATTTTCTGTGGACCCAGATATGTGAATCACTTGTGTGGGTGAGTCAATGTATGATCATTGATTTTATCTAATGCCCTAAATGAGTGAAGGACCAGAAGCCAGCAGTTGAAGTTGATATCAGATTAATGAAGGGGTACAGGGCACCTATGACTAGGATGCTCCACCATTCTTGTTTTTCCAGGACTGAAGGGTTTCCTAGGACATGGGACTGTAAATGCTGAAACAGGGATACTGCCAAACAAACTAGAATGTCTGGTCACCCTTCGCCTGACAATCCATGATAGGATGCATCTGCCTGTCTGAGACAAGGGAATCTCAGGGCAAGCATTCAGGAGAGATCCTACTGGAGACTTATGGAGTGTCCATGAAAGAAAGACTCACCTGTGAACATTTTGATAATCATGAATTTAGATGCAAGTCATCAGTGGATTTTTCTCTAGGCATGTTCAACCAGGAGGGTGCAGGCATAGAGTAGGCAGACATTGTATTTAATCAGAATAGGGCTTTAGTTCAAGAGAGTGTGATGAAGCAAGAGCAAGGCAAAGAAATTGGGAGCAAATTTATGGGAGTGATTATAATAAGTGACCATGGAATTTAAACTGGATAATGGGAAAGCGAGTGAGGATACAAGGAGAACCAGTGAAAAGTCTGTAGGCTCAGTGGATTGGAAGTGTCTGTGGAGTTGAGAGATTGTTAAAACTGGGGTATAGGAAGTAACCTGGAGGAAAAAAACCAAAACACAACACAACAGTAGCTATTGGCCAGAGAAACTAGGTTGTTTAAAGCTGAGATTGTGGAGAGTTTGCAGTTATTCAAGGGTATATTCATGGGAATGAGTAGCCAGGGTGAAGGGGAGGGCAACATCAATGAAAGAAGGGAGAGCAAGGAATTGAGAGGGCAGACATGGAAAACATCCCTTTTATGATCATGAACTCATCGAGAAGTATAAGAGGAGTAGAAGTAAAAAGAGTGAATCTTAAACTATCTTCCGAGAGGAACAAGGAGTAACCAAGAAGTGGTGAGAGCAGTGGTGGATTTAGGGGGTAGGAGATGA
>SJYW01010161.1:21670-47735 GCA_006410735.1 Raphicerus campestris
TATGGGGTCGCAAAGAGTCGGACATGACTGAGTGACTGAAATGACCTGAACTGAACTGAACTGAATGGTCTATTATATTATTTATTATTTTACTACAATTACTACTATTTTTAAAAGGTGACAGTAATTATAGTTTTTATTATTCCACCATAGAGTAAGCAAGGTAGGTAGGCCCAGGGTAGTGTTATTTATGGGCTCATCATACGTATCATAACGGTTATATACAGACATGAGCAACATCGGTGAGGAACGTGTATCTTTTTGAGAAGCCCAAACCCAACACCTATTGAGGCCTCTTGGTCATCTCCAAACCCTTCCAGAGGCCATGGGAAGGAATCTGTTCCAATGGGCCCAAGACACACTTCATTCCTCTTAGGAAAGAGAGGGGAAGTATAAGAAGCTGCTTTTGGAGATGACCACTGCAAATATTTGGGTTCAGGCAAGATGGAGGGTTTATACCTCCATATTTCAAAACAGCCAAAGAATATTTTCTGTGGACCCAGAGATGTGAATCACTTGTGTGCGTGAGTCAATGTATGATCATCATTGATTTTATCTAATGCCCTAAATGAGCGAAGGACCAGAAGCCAGCAGTTGAAGTTGATATCAGATTAATGAAGGGGTAAGGGCACCTATGACTAGGATGCTCCACCATTCTTGTTTTTCCAGGAATGAAGGGTTTCCTAGGACATGGGACTGTAAATGCTGAAACAGGGATACTGCCAAACAAACTAGAATGGCTGGTCACCCTTCGCCTGACAATCCATGATAGGATGCATCTGCCTGTCTGAACATCTCAGGGCAGGCATTCAGGAGAGATCCTACTGGGGACCTATGAAGTGTCCATGAAAGAAAGACTCACCTGTGAACATTTTGATAATCATGAATTTAGATGCAAGTCATCAGTGGATTTTTCTCTAGGCATGTTCAACCAGGAGGGTGTAGGCATAGAGTAGGCAGACATTGTATTTAATCAGAATAGGGCTTTAGTTCAAGAGAGTGTGATGAAGCAAGAGCAAGGCAAAGAAACTGGGAGCAAATTTATGGGAGTGATTATAATAAGTGACCATGGAATTTAAACTGGATAATGGGAAAGCGAGTGAGGATACAAGGAGAACCAGTGAAAAGTCTGTAGGCTCAGTGGATTGGAAGTGTCTGTGGAGTTGAGAGATTGTTAAAACTGGGGTATAGGAAGTAACCTGGAGGAAAAAAACCAAAACACAACACAACAGTAGCTATTGGCCAGAGAAACTAGGTTGTTTAAAGCTGAGATTGTGGAGAGTTTGCAGTTATTCAAGGGTATATTCATGGGAATGAGTAGCCAGGGTGAAGGGGAGGGCAACATCAATGAAAGAAGGGAGAGCAAGGAATTGAGAGGGCAGACATGGAAAACATCCCTTTTATGATCATGAACTCATCGAGAAGTATAAGAGGAGTAGAAGTAAAAAGAGTGAATCTTAAACTATCTTCCGAGAGGAACAAGGAGTAACCAAGAAGTGGTGAGAGCAGTGGTGGATTTAGGGGGTAGGAGATGATTCAACAAACCCAGTCACCTCTAGAGTGGCACACAGGTCCAGCTTAAACATAGCCCCATAGCTGCTCCATGCAATCAAGTGAACAATGAGGGACCGCATTTTATGTTAGAGTTTTTACTCTCATCATTATTTTTCAGTTTCAGCTGAGTACCTGAGTATTATAACAGAGAGAGGAAAGAATTTGATGATTGTTTTAATCCAACTAAGTAATGAATTTCAAAGTATAGACTGGGGTGGGGTGGCCCTGGAATTCCTCCAGAACTTTATCAAGTCATAACTTTATGCTTAAGGATACTTAGCAATCACTAGCCATTTTTTCTTTTTGTCTTGTGAGTCTACAGTGGAGTTTTCCAGCGGCTATGTGATGTATGAGAGCACAACAGATTGAGTTCAGAAGCAGACATCAGAATCCAACTGGTTTATATTAAGCTAGAAATGAAATAAATTATACAATCAAAACATGGAAAATGACACCATTTGGGGAATTATATTTTTGTTGTTTTGGAAAATAAAGGATTTTTTTCCCTCGTAAAAAATGTGTCATTTATGTTAACTTGCAATGGGTTTAGTTTTAAATTTTATTTATTTATTTAAAGTTTCACCCTTTTATTAAGTAAATTTGCTGATTGTCTACTGTATAATACATGTTGAAGATTCTGAGATAATGAGTTTTCTGTTGTTGTTATTGCTTAAAAATCTTTATTTATTTGTTAGGCTGCTTTGGGTCTGAGTTGCAGCAAGGTCTCTGTCTTGTCATGTGGAATCCTTTACCGTGACCTGTGGACTGCTGTCTAGCTGTGGCATGTAGGCTCCACTGCCTCACGGCATGTGGGATCCTAATTTCCCCACCAGGGATCAAACCTGTGTTCCCCGATTGGAAGGTGTTTTCTTAACCACTGGACCACCAGGGATATGCTGATTCTGAGATATCTTGTGCAGACCATTGGATGATAGAGAAAATAGACACAGAAGCAAAATTCAAAGTTATAATGCCATTCTAATATGGTCTCTCTGTAGGTATAACTACATTTCCTATTTTCTGTTCCTTTTTTTTTTTTTTTAGAATGCTCCTAACCTCCATCTTCTCATGGCTGGTTCCTTATTATCTGGGGTCTTAGGGAAAACATCCTCTCTTCAGGAAGACTTTGTTTCCTTCTATCAGATAAATTATTTGATGTATCCTATAGCCAGGGTGCTCCATATACACATATCTCAGACACTAACCAACTATGCCAAATGTAATGGGGTGATTTGTGATTCTCTTACATAAGCTCATTTTGCTGGAGGTGCTCCATCTCTCCTTTGAGGAAGCAAGTGGCCATTTGGGGAACCCCACGTGTCAAGGAACTATGGATGCCTCAAGGAGCTGAGGATGGCCCCAAACCCACAGCCAGCAAGAAACAGTTCTGCCAACAACTCAAGTGAGACTGGAAACATATCCTTCACCAGCAGAACTTCAGATGAGGCTAAAGTCTCAGTCACAGTCTCTTTTTGTTCAAATTTCTTGTGGTATAACTAACAAATAAAATTATAAGTCTACAATGTGGATATTTGATACATGTCCACATTGTAAAAGAATTCCCTCATCAAGTTATCATATCCACAAATTCACATGTTTACCTTTTTTGGTGAGAATATTTAAATTAAACAATCACAGTGTTATCAACTATATTCACCAAGTTATACATTAGATTTTCAGATCCTATTTATCTTTTATTCATTTTACAACTGAAACTTTGTGCCATTTTACTAGTCTCTCCTTATTCTGGTCACACCCCAGCCCATGCAACCACTTCTCTACTTTCTTCCTGTTCCTATGATTTTGTGCTTTTTAAAAATTCCGCATGTAAGTGATAACATGCAGTATTTGTCTTTCTGTTCCTGGTTTATTTCACATAATGTCCTCCAGGTTCACACATGCCACAAACCACAAGACACACACACATGCACACACACATTTTCTTGATTAATTCATCCCTTGACAGACGTTTAGATGTGTTCATATCTTGGCTATTGTGACTAATGCTTCAGTGAACTTGGAAGTACATATATCTCTTTGAGATATGGTTTTGTTTACTTTGGATATATATCCAGAAGTAGAAATTTTTTTTTTGTCACATGGTATTTCTATTTTTCATTTTTTTGGAGGGAATTTTACAGCATTTTCTGTAGTAGTTTGTATTCCTACCAAGAGTGTAAAAATATTTCCTTTTCTTCACAACCTTGACAACATTTGTGATTTCTATTTAATAAAAGTCATCCTAACAGGTGTGAGTGACAGCTCATTGTGATTTCTATTTGCATTTCTCTGATGCTTAGTGATACTGAACATCTCTTCACGTACTCTCTTGGCCATTTGTGTGTCTTCTTTGGAAAAATACCTATTAAGATCCTTTGCCCATTTTTATATTGGGTTATTTGGTTTTTTGTGTGATTGAGTTGTATGAGTTTCAATCTATTTTGGATATTAGCCCCTTGTTGGATATGCAATTTGCAAATAATTTCATTTTGTTGATGGTTTACCTTGCTGAGCAAAAACATTTTAGTCTGATGTAGCTTCACTTGTTATTTTTGCTTTTAATGTCAAACCCCCAAAATTATGATCAGGACCAATGTCAAGAAGCTTGCCTTCTGTATTTTCTTACAGGAATTTCACTGTTTCAGATCTTACATTCAAGTCTTCAATCCATTTTGAGTTGGTTTTTGTGCATGGTCTGAGACAGGAATCCAGTTTCACTCTTTCACATGTGGCAATTCAGTTTTGTCAACATCATTTATTGCAGAGACTGTTCTTTATCCATTGTATGCTTTTGGCTCCTTGGTGAAAAATTAATTGAACATATATGTATGTGTTTATTTCTGGGCTCAGTATTCTGTTCCATATGATTTATGAGTCTGTTTTTGTTTCAGCACCATACTCTTTTCATTACTATAAATTTGTAATGTAACTTAAAATTAGGAATGTGATGTGTCCAGCTTTATTCTTCTTTTTCAAGATTGCCTTAGCTATTTGAGGTCTTTTGTGACTCCATAGAAATTTTAGAATTGCTTTTTTCATTTCTGTGAAAAATGCTATTGTCATTTTTACAGGGCTTACACTGAGTCTGTATGTCACATTGTATCATATAGACGTTTTAACATTATCAATTCTTCCAGTCTATGAACACAGAATATCTTTCAATTTATTTGTGTTTTCTTCCACTTTGTTCATGAACATCTTAAAGTTTCTATTTATAGAACTTTTACCTCCTTGTTAAATTATTCTTAAGTATTTTACTCTTTTTCATGCTATAGTAAATGAGATTGTTTCTTAATTTTGTTTCTGTTGTTTGTTGTTAATGTATAGAAATGCAGCTGACTTTGTATATTTAGTTTCATGTCATGCAATTTTACTGAATTTGTTTTTTTCGTCCTAATATTTTTTGGTTAAGTCTTTAGGATTTTCTATATGCAGTATTATGTCATCTGCAAATAGAAATGCTTTTACTTTTCTTTTCAGTTTGAATGACTTCAATTTTTTTTCATGAATAACTGCCTTGATCATTACCTCCAATACTATGTTGAATAAAAGTGGTAAGAGTATGCATCCTCTGGCGACAATTGCCACCAGCCCCTAGATATATGTCACATTAGAAGCCTGACCTTCAAGCAGGAACTTTCGAAGTCTGCAGATGGTCCCCTTTTACAAAAAGACTAGGAAATGGGCATTTCTTTCCTTGCTCCTTATGTGCTGATCCCTGGGGAGGTAGATGCAGTGAGTGATTGCCTGTCCCTTAAGAACTGTTTGTTAGCTGTAGTCTCAAGGATCTCAAGAACACAAGCCTCATTGGCCTTCAGAGCTAAGCTTTGGGAGGCCCATCTCTCAAGTCAGCATCTTAAAAGTTGGAGCCCTGGGTGTGGGGTCCAAACTCTTCACTCTTCAGAGAGAAGTTGAGAGTTGAGTGTTCCCTCAGGATTGTATGCACTGTACCAAGGGTGAGGTTTTTGGGGGAAGAGTGTGTCTCAGCATGTCCCACCCAGTCCAATGTAGGTATTTTCTAATTCACTCACTGTGTAGGGCTTCTGAATTTCATTCAGAGAGGCTTTCTCTGTGTGCAGCTATACATTCTTCATGTTCATGGGAGGAGGGGCACTCAGGAGCCCACAATGTCATCATCTTGGTCAACCTCCTCCTTATTTCTTTTATTTAAATGAATTAAAATAAATATATAGAAATGTGTTTCAATTTTGAATATGTTAAATATTGATAAATATAATCTAAATTTAAATATCTCTTTGGAATAGTCAATAATTTTTAAAAATATAAAGAAGCCTTGAGACCAGAAAGTTTGAGACCCACTGATTTCTACTGCTTACTGGAAGGTGAAGATCTGCTCTCAGGGAATGGTTGAAAGTTCAGACCTGTGCAAAAGAAATCAAAGTGGAGGGACTTTCTGGAGACAGTGACCTACTACTTGAGATTATGTTTCTAAGGGGATGGCAGGGAAACATATGGGAAAAAATTAACAGAAAGTAACTTTTTGAGCTATGGGAAACTTCCTGTCTTTAAATAACACGAGTATTTTTACTAAAAAATGGTCAATAAATCAATCTGTATATAGATATAAAAGAAAACGATATACCTTTGAAATCTCCATGAAATCTATTTGCTTTAAAGATTTAGAAGGTTTCTTTTTCTGATTATGAAATCAATACATATTCACTATAGGAAATACAGAAAAGTCTGGAAAGTGTTAATAAAATATTAAATAGTTGCAATTCTACCTCCTAGATGGGATGAGTTAGCATAGATTCTATTTCCTTCTGTCTCTATTTTTAAATTGTTGTATGTATAATTTCACATCTACTATATTTACTTAACCTTTTATTATGAGCATTTTCTCATTTGACAATCATTTGAAATCACTATATGTGGCAGAGCAAAGTATTCCACTGAGATTATACAGTAATTTATTTAGTCCATCTGCTACTGTTGGACACAAGGAGTTATTTTTCTCCATTTAAAAAGAATATTTGAATGTGTCCCTCTCTATTTAATCATTTATTCTGTACACATACACACACACTCATGCATATGCCAAGAATTCTGCGTATGTTCTTATCTGCATCTCTGGTTCAAAAGCATTTATTACATAAAAAGGAATAAATACTGCAAGGATGTAACCTCCTCAAAAATTAGCCTATACATTTATTGTCAAATTGTTGTCAATTCCAATAAAAATGCTAGTAAATTTTTTGAGGGAATGAAATCATTCCAAATTTCATGTGGATAAATTAATGGATTAAAAAGATTTTGAAGTTGAAGACACAGTTGAGGAGTAATGGTGGTGATAAAAAATGTTAAAATGTCTTGTAAAACTAAAGTAATTAAAACAGCATGGTGTTGTAATAAGAATTGACAGATAAAATAATAAAATTGCCTGGAAACGTGTAACATATATAGAAATTTAGTATATGATTAAAGATAGTATTACAAATAAATAGTGACATTAGTGAACACTCAATAAATGGTGCAATAATTCTATTAACTCTTTGAAAAACAACAGGCAAAAACAAAAGCAAATCCTTTTTCTAAAAAGCTAGTTTGAAATCAAATTAGAAGGAAAGATGTATGATGCCATCTAGTGGTGAAATAGGTAACTGCATATATATTGCTTAATGTAACATCTATTGACAGAAATTGAAAACAAATGGGAACATGAGGGAGGTAAATTAATTTTAAAAAAAAGGCTTATAGTTCACACTTCACGAATTTAAGGAAAGTTTTATGGTACTGATAAGATGATTTTACTGTTTCAGAGGATATTATAAATGGTAGCCTATATAGTGATCATAAGTTAAGTTGTAAGAAATTACAGTTGCAGACATTCATGAACAAGCATGCCAACCTATCATACATTTTTTAGTAACACGATGAAACAAAAGAACAATTTGAGTAAAAGCATGCTGGTTAGAAGTTCACATATGAGAGTAGAACCTGCCAGTAGTTATATCTTTGAATATGAACACATTCCCAGAAACCTGTTCTCTGGGTTGTGGAACTTGATGGAGGTCCCAAGCTTGCTCTGGGCTTGTGGCTTGTGTGGCTATGTAGTTCCTGGGATTAATGGAGGCTTCAGCTGTCCTCATGGACCCTAGATACAAGCATATGCAAGGACATGTATGTAACCAAGTCCACACTGGCTGTGCCTCCAGGCTTTCCATTAATCCATCTAAGTTGTAGCAAAGCAACTCGGATAGATCTGCAATGCAGCACTTACATATCCAGGAGCAAGCCCTCCTTCGCCTTCCAAGTGGCCGAAGCGCAGCTGCCTCGTTGTCATGCAACTCTGCTCCCTGTCACAGTTCTGTGGTCAAGAGGTGAGCACCTAGATTAAAGATGAGCCCAGCAGTCCCCTCCATTGACAAGTAGGATTTATACTAGAAAGAACTGGCTCAGTCTGAAAGCTTACAATTTAGGAGATTTGGGTGACCATTAACAGAACTGGAGGAACAGAAAGAGCATTTGGAAGGGACAAAGCTCCAAGAAGCAATAATAGGAGATGAATGAAGTACCACGCTGCTCCCACACCAGGCTCTGTGGCTCCCAGCTAACCTCTCTGCCCTACACTCAGCTTGGACGTTCAGTTCCTACCTGGATTCCTTATATTCCCAATATTCTTCTGAGAAACTCTTCCTTTTGCCAAAACAAATGTCAGTGTTTTCCTGTCCTTGGATTCAAAACTGTACCATAATATATCTTTTGAAAGGACAAACCTGATCTATACCTTTTAATGGCAGCTCATTACTTCTATGTAAAAGTCCCAATTCTTTAACATGGTTATGAGAGTTCTCGTGATCTCTCAAGCCTCATTGCTGACTCTCGCTGTCTCCATCCTCCCATTCACTTTCAAGCTTCCCTTTACCCTTCAAGCTCCAGCCATATGCTAGGACACTCAATTCCCATACATGGCACTACCAGCCTCCCAGCCACACCGTTCCCTTTTCATGAAATATGCTTCTACCACCTCTTCCCTAGTAACTCCCACTCATCCTTCAGATCCCAGCTTAGGTATCTAAGAAATCCTCTTGCGTGCTAAGTTGATTCAGTTGTGTACGACTCTTTTCAACTCCATGGACTGTAGTATGCCAGGCTTTTCTGTCCATGGGATTCTCCAAGCAAGAATACTGGAGTGGGTTACTGTGCCCTTCTCCAGGGGATCTTCCTGACTCACGGATCGAACCTGTGTCTCCTGCCATGCCTGCATTGCAGGCAGATTCTTCACCGCTGAGCCACTGGAGAAGCCCAGAAATCCTCCTCAATTCAGTTCAGTTCAATAACTCAGTTGTATCCAACTCTTTTTGACCCCATGAACTGCAGGACACCAAGCCTCCCTGTCCATCACTAGCTCCCGAAGTTTACTCAAACTCATGTCCATTGAGTTGGTGATGCCATCCAACCATCTCATCCTAAAGGACCTAAGAGTCTCCTCAAATTGGGTTGGTTACTCCTTTGAAGTTAGCACCATGTTCCTAACCCCATTATAGCTTTTATCTCTCTGCAGCAAAATGGGCTGTTTATTTGTTTCTCCCAGAAGACTCGAAGCTCCATGAGGGAAGGAGTCTGCCTCACTTTTGCATTCTAATGTTTTGCATATAACCTAGAATGCAGTCAGTACTCAGATATTTGTTGAATGAACAAATAAACATACACAGAGAACTGTATCTGTTACTTAAGTGACAAACACTGAGGTCCAAGTGAGTCATGAGTCTTTTCAGAGCAAAGCGTCCAATTGGTCTAATTTCTGCTCAGATGGGGGTCTGTAAATTTTTCATAACATTTTTAAGAGCTATTGCCTCAGATTTTAAAACCAGACAAATACTTCTAACATATGCAATTTTCTTTTATGCTAAATGAAAGCTAAATGCACATGAATCAATATAAAGATTATCTGTATTTTGTGGACATGGGTGGTCCAGACACCCATGAGGAGATAAATAAATGTTTGAGGTGGGTCCTTCAATGATTTTTACAACCAATGCCAACTTGGCAAGCTTGACCGGGCCCTACCAGTACGAGGAACCATGATTTTGGTATGATGTTGGGGAATTCGTGGCTTCCATCTGCTGGTTATCTCACAAAATGTGGAGCTGAGAAAAATCACATACTGATTAAATCATAGAATCCCACACTTGGAAGGGACTTCATGAGATGATCTGGGCCCGCCTCCTGAAGGTCAATGCATAAATCATCTTGTGCAGATGGCTGTTTATACTATTTTTAAAGCTCTTTAAGGATGGAGATTACACAGCTTCCCTTGGTAGTCTGATCTTCATGGTCAAGAACTTCCTTTTTTAAAAGCCCAGCTTCTCATTGCAGTTTGGCCCATTTCCTTTTTCTCAGTTCTCTGTGAGTACGGAGAATACACGATCAACCTTTTCTGTTAATTATCTCTGGCTGACACTCTTACTTTCACAATTAATTATTAAGATGTATGTTGTACCTCCCCCTCGCCCCACAAGCTACAAAATTCACTTATTTTTCAGAAGACATTTTTCCCCTCTATATATGATAATTTTTGTAATTAAGAATTTTCCTCCATGGAGTCTATTCTATACTTTGCTATATAAAACTGGTAATGGCATTTCTTCTTAAGTCCAAATCAGCTGTAAATAAACAGCATAGTTTTCTTCTTATCTTACCCCAGTATCATATTTGCTGTATAAATTACAGCATTTCCTTTCTGTTTCTGGCACATATTATGTTCCACAATAAATCCCAAGCCTTTTACTGTCAAACTGCTATTTTGTATATATCATATCTGTGTAATTTGTCTTGGGTCTTGCCGTAGGCTGATGAACGGCCCCCTCAAAATTGCCACATCGCAATCCCCAGAACCAGTGACTATATTACTTTACATGGAAAGGGGGACTTTGCAGATGATATTGAATTAAAGATCTTGAAAGGCAGAAGTTATCTGAATTATCTAGGTAGACCCAGTGGAATCAAGGAGATCCAACCAGTCCAACCTAAAGGAGATCAGTCCTGGGTGTTCTTTGGAAGGACTGATGTTGAAGCTGAAACTCCAATACTTTGGCCACCTGATGTGAAGAGATGACTCATTGGAAAAGACCCTGATGCTGGGAAAGATTGAGGGCAGGAGGAGAAGGGGACGACAGAGGATGAGATGGTTAGATGGCATCACCGNGGGCCTGGTGTGCGATTCATGGGGTCACAAAGAGCCGGACACGACTGAGCGACTGAACTGAACTGAATGTGACTGACACTCACAGGGCAGAGAGCCTGTGTTCCTCTCTCTGAGATCCACATGGTTTTCTGCTAGTGGCTTCTGGAGCTATAATTTCCACCTCTTGTAAGATTTTTGATGGATTTTGTCTAATTAATCAGCTTTTATAACCTGAATAGTGAGGCAGAGTCAGTGACCTGAGCTTGGTGGCTTGTACTGGGCCATCATGTGGGCCAATGATAACTGTATAATCATGATTTCTAAGCAATTCATTCCCGTAGTTTTTCTGTAATTACAGAGTCATACTGCACAATCCACCCTCAGTAGGGTTGCCAGTATGTGGAAGATGGCGAGATTATGGCAAAGTCAAAATGTTAAGGGGAGCATTTATCTGTGATTGGACATGAGTGACATCGTCTCTAAGATGAAGGAAGTGAATGTTCCCTGGAGATACCATTGGGGAAGTCTTTGGAGAAGACTGTCAGTGATATGAGGGATTTAGAGACCATGAGAGACTGACAGGCTGGCCAGGAATTAAGCAATATTAGAGCTTGGGGTAAAATTTTTGTCCTTTAGGGAGATCATTTATTGTTTAAAAGCTTGAGGAACATGTCTCTGGGTAAGCCACCTCTCTATAGGTCTGGCCACTTGGGATCAGTAAGCTAGGTGGAAATTTCATAAGATTCCACGTTCTGGGTGGCTGTTAGCCAGATGTAGGTTAAGACTGAACAGCTTGGGAAGCAAAACGTTACTTTGACCTGACTCTATAATGTCTGGTAGGCCAAAGAGAATGAGTACATGCCTGCTGAAGAGGGAGATTACATGACAGGAAGCAGTGTTTCTGGAGGGAGAAGCCAGTGGGAGTCTAGTGAAATTACCCACCAGGATGGTTTCGTACCTTCTAGTTCCAGAAGGAACTGTGATAAAAATCTCTTGCCAAAGCAGTAAGGTCTGTCCCCCCAGGGCATGTGTCCCCACCTGGGAGCCTTCCAGAGTTTTGTTTGGGAGCAAAGGGAGCTCTTATCTGCTACCATTTTGGCTAGAAGTAGGGTGAGGAAGATGCTGGGCCTGTTTGCCCCCCCGAGTCACTCCCCAAAGGCCTGATATGATGTGGGCTGACTCGACTAGTGCGTGTGTTGTCTCGGGAGGAATAGTTGTTTCTGGGGCTGTGTCGGATGCTCTGAGATGTAGCTCCTGGGGACTTGGAACAAGCGTGCAATTTGGATAAAGCGTCTGCAGTGTTGTTACGGTATTACAGTATCTTTTTGGTGTTAGTGTGTATGTGTGTGTGTGCGTGTGTATGTGTGTGTGCAGAGGCATGTAAGTGACCATTATCAACATATGTGACCTGGCTATCTCCAAATGAAGGCATCCCAGGGAGGCTTTCCCTGAATCATGAAATAACCCTTTGGCCATTGTCCAGTCCAGGCTTTGAGTCTACTGACAATAGCCCAGGAGTCAATAAAGTTGCGTTCCCTTAAACAGCCTCTCTCCTAGCAGTCTCAGAATTATTATATAAGGATTCAGAGTAGGACTCCCCAACATGTACTACTTTAGCATGTGGGTTATTTTGAGCTAAAGGCAATAGAGACCATTCAAGAGAAACTATTGTCCCTTCCTTAACTACCTAGAAGAATTTAGATTGGAGATTTTCTCCAGTCAAAGAATTATTACCAAGAATCTCTCATGTATGTGGGAGTCTCTGACCCTCATTTATATGTGGGGTTCCTGAATGTACGGAATGACATTTGATTTTCTCCTGTTAATCCTGTTAATTTAATTGTGGTGTGCTACACTTTGCCACCCCATGCAGCCCACCAGGCTCCTCTGACCATGGGATTTCCCAGGCAAGAATACTGGAGTGGGTTGCCATTTCCTTCTCCAGGGGATCTTCCCGACCTGTAGTTCAAACCTGCATCTCCTACATTGGCAGGTGAATCCTTTACCACTCAGCCACATGGAAAGCCCCTAGGTCTGGGAAGCCAGGAGAGCTTAGAAGGGTACAGGATAGCATTTTTCCTCCCCAACAATTACACTAATACTTCTGGAAACAAACCTATGTTTATGAATTGAAAATTTTTTCTTTATTCAGTAGCTGTACAGTTCAATTTGATGGATGTATCTTGATTCATTCAAAGGGTATTTTGTGGGTATTCAGGTTGTTTTTAATTTTTTACAATGAATAATCAGTAATAACAAAAAATAACCTTGTACATTGGTAGATTTTTTTTCTAAGTATGTATCATTAGGGTAAATTTCTGGAACCGGGGCTACTGAAGAAAAGCGTAAATGCCTAAGTATTTTTGCATATATTGTCAAATACTCCTGCAGAAGGGGTAATAACATTTTGTATGCTCATATGCAGTGTTTGGAAGGTTCTATGTACCCACATCCTTGTCAACAGAGTGTATTGTTAAGCTTTCAAATTAGAAATAATATCTCAGTACAGTTTTATCCACATAGATTTTTGCACTTTTTAATTTATTTATCAAGGCATAATTTATGTACACATGCACAGATCTTGAGTGCACATTTTGCTATCTAATAAATGTTCACATCCATGTAACCCACGTGTTAATCATGAAATAGGGCATTTCCATCATTCTAGGAAGCACTCGTGTCTGTTCTACTCAGAACCCCACACTTCCTTCCCCAGAAACACCTACTGAGCTATTCTACCATCATTGCTTAGTTTGTGCTGTTCTTAAACTTCATAAAATAGAATCAAGTAGTATGGTCTATTTTGTATCTGGATAATCTTGTATAACATGTTATTTGTGAGGTTTATTCATATTATTTCCAGCACTATAATAATTTATCCTTTTATTGCTGTGCAATATTTTATTGGATGAACATGCCAGTTTTTCTGTCCATCCTTCTGTTTATGGACATTTGGATTCCAATTTTTGGCTATTATAAAAGTTACCAGAACAACCTGGTTCAAATCTTATACACACACACACACATTTTCAATGGCTGTGCAGTTTGTCCATTTGTTGAAGCAACTTGATTCATTCAACCAGTATCCTATGGATGGGTATTTCAGTTGTTTATAAGAATCTGTTTCTTTAGGTAATATATATAACATGCATATATTAACTTTATAACAAATTGCCAATTTTCCCACGTGACCATCTCATTTTTACTATCACTCAGAATATATGAGACTTCCAGTGCCACATCTTTGCCACCATTTAGGCAACTGGCTTTTATAAATTTGTTATAAACGGATAATGCATTAAGTGAAAGTGGTAGTCGCTCAACTGTGTCCAACTCTTTGCAATGCCATGGACTAAAGCCCACCAGACTCCTCTGTCCATGGAGTGAATTCTCTAGGCAAGTATACTGGAGTGGGTGGCTATTTCCTTCTCCAGGGTATCTTCTTGACTCAAGGATTGAACCCATGTCTCTTGCATTGCAGGCAGATTTTTCATTGTCTGAGCCACCAGGGAAGCTCAACACTTTAATTCTGTATTATTATGTTTTTATATGCAGCCTGTGTAGAGATAACTGATAATTTTTTTCTTTTTTCAGATCTCTTAATATGGCATATTACATTAATTGGTTTTCTAATATGGAACCACCCGGGATAATTTTGGAATAAACTAAATTCAAGCATAGTGAATTATTTTTAACGTATTTTTAATTGGAGGATAATTCCTTTATAGTATTATGTTGGCTGCTGTATAGCAACTTCCAACTAGCTATCTAATATTTTTAATATGCTATTGAATTCTATTTTCTGGGATTTTTAGGATTGTTAAATCAGCCTCATATGTGAAATTAGCTTATAATATTGGGTTTTTTTCTTCTATCTTTATCAAGTTTAGGTATCAATTTTATGTTCTTTTTATAAAAAGACTTTGAAAATTCTTTTTCTTCTTTTCTCCCTTTAGCCTCTGGAATAAGTTATGAAGTATTGTGACTACCAGCTTCTTTGGAAGTTTGATAAAATTTCCGTGCAAAACCATCTGGACCTGGTGACTTTTTATGAGATGGTTCTTTGATTTCTTTTTCCATTTTTTCTGTGAAAATTGGTTTATTTAAGCTCTTGTATCTGTACTAGTGTCAATTTTTACAAATTACATTTTCTTTTCAATTTTATCTATCTTCTCTAGGTTTTCAAATATATTTTATGTTAATATACATAGACATTCTCAACAGTCGAACATTTGTCTCAGTTTCATCTGTTTCAATGGTTTTTTCCCAATTCATTTTTATATATTGCTGTTTTCTCTTACTCCTTATTTGTTTGTACTGTAGTATTTCTTTTATATATTGCTAGATTTGATTCATTAATGTTTTGTACAGAATTTTTTTTAACCTATGTCCATGAGTCAGATTGATCTATTGTGTTCCGTTTCTATAAACTCTTTGTCAGATTTTTCACCAAGGTTATATTGGTCTTATAAAGTGACCTGGAAATATTTTTATTTGCTCCTTATTTTGAAGAACTTAGGTAATGTTGGTGTTTTTCTTCCTTAACTGTTTAGAAGAATTCACCTCTTAAGCTATCTGGGCCTAGGTTTCTTTTCTGGAAAAGTTCTTTAAAATAACAGACTCAATTTCCATGACAGAGGACAATTAAGATTTTCTTCCTATTTATGTCTATTTAAGTAACAGTTTTCAAAGGAATTTGTTCATTTTATCCAGTTGTCAAATTTACCAGGCATATAATTTTTATGTACCATATACTTATTATACTTTTATTGTTTGAGAACTCTTTAGAGAGGCCTGCTTTCATTATAGATATTTATAATTTTTCCTCCTTTTTTTNACTTTATTTTTCCGGGCTCCAAAATCAAAGCAGCAATCACTGATAGTGACTGCAGCCATGAAATTAAAAGATGCTTACTCCTTGGAAGAAAAGTTATGACCAACCTAGATAGCATATTAAAAAGCAGAGGCATCACTTTGCCAACGAAGGTCCATCTAGTCAAGGCTATGGTTTTTCCAGTGGTCATGTATGGATGTGAGAGTTGGACTGTGAAGAAAGCTGAGCACCGAAGAATTGATGCTTTTGAACTGTGGTGTTGGAGAAGACTCTTGAGAGTCCCTTGGACTGCAAGGACATCCAACCAGTCCATCCTAAAGGAGATCAGTCCTGGATGTTCTTGGGAAGGAATGATGCTAAAGCTGAAACTCCAGTACTTTGGCCATCTGATGAGAAGAGCTGACTCATTGGAAAAGACTCTGATGCTGGGAGTGATTGGGGGGAGGAGGAGAAGGGGACGACAGAGGATGAGATGGCTGGATGGCGTCACTGACTTGATGGACATGAGTTTGGGTAAACTCTTGGAGCTGGTGATGGACAGGGGGGCCTGGTGTGCGATTCATGGGGTCACAAAGAGCCGGACACGACTGAGCGACTGAACTGAACTGAATGTGACTGACACTCACAGGGCAGAGAGCCTGTGTTCCTCTCTCTGAGATCCACATGGTTTTCTGCTAGTGGCTTCTGGAGCTATAATTTCCACTTCTTGTAAGATTTTTGATGGATTTTGTCTAATTAATCAGCTTTTATAACCTGAATAGTGAGGCAGAGTCAGTGACCTGAGCTTGGTGGCTTGTACTGGGCCATCATGTGGGCCAATGATAACTGTATAATCATGATTTCTAAGCAATTCATTCCCGTAGTTTTTCTGTAATTACAGAGTCATACTGCACAATCCACCCTCAGTAGGGTTGCCAGTATGTGGAAGATGGCGAGATTATGGCAAAGTCAAAATGTTAAGGGGAGCATTTATCTGTGATTGGACATGAGTGACATCGTCTCTAAGATGAAGGAAGTGAATGTTCCCTGGAGGTACCATTGGGGAAGTCTTTGGAGAAGACTGTCAGTGATATGAGGGATTTAGAGACCATGAGAGACTGACAGGCTGGCCAGGAATTAAGCAATATTAGAGCTTGGGGTAAAATTTTTGTCCTTTAGGGAGATCATTTATTGTTTAAAAGCTTGAGGAACATGTCTCTGGGTAAGCCACCTCTCTATAGGTCTGGCCACTTGGGATCAGTAAGCTAGGTGGAAATTTCATAAGATTCCACGTTCTGGGTGGCTGTTAGCCAGATGTAGGTTAAGACTGAACAGCTTGGGAAGCAAAACATTACTTTGATCTGACTCTATAATGTCTGGTAGGCCAAAGAGAATGAGTACATGCCTGCTGAAGAGGGAGATTACATGACAGGAAGCAGTGTTTCTGGAGGGAGAAGCCAGTGGGAGTCTAGTGAAATTACCCACCAGGATGGTTTCGTACCTTCTAGTTCCAGAAGGAACTGTGATAAAAATCTCTTGCCAAAGCAGTAAGGTCTGTCCCCCCAGGGCATGTGTCCCCACCTGGGAGCCTTCCAGAGTTTTGTTTGGGAGCAAAGGGAGCTCTTATCTGCTACCATTTTGGCTAGAAGTAGGGTGAGGAAGATGCTGGGCCTGTTTGCCCCCCCGAGTCACTCCCCAAAGGCCTGATATGATGTGGGCTGACTCGACTAGTGCGTGTGTTGTCTCGGGAGGAATAGTTGTTTCTGGGGCTGTGTCGGATGCTCTGAGATGTAGCTCCTGGGGACTTGGAACAAGCGTGCAATTTGGATAAAGCGTCTGCAGTGTTGTTACGGTATTACAGTATCTTTTTGGTGTTAGTGTGTATGTGTGTGTGTGCGTGTGTATGTGTGTGTGCAGAGGCATGTAAGTGACCATTATCAACATATGTGACCTGGCTATCTCCAAATGAAGGCATCCCAGGGAGGCTTTCCCTGAATCATGAAATAACCCTTTGGCCATTGTCCAGTCCAGGCTTTGAGTCTACTGACAATAGCCCAGGAGTCAATAAAGTTGCGTTCCCTTAAACAGCCTCTCTCCTAGCAGTCTCAGAATTATTATATAAGGATTCAGAGTAGGACTCCCCAACATGTACTACTTTAGCATGTGGGTTATTTTGAGCTAAAGGCAATAGAGACCATTCAAGAGAAACTATTGTCCCTTCCTTAACTACCTAGAAGAATTTAGATTGGAGATTTTCTCCAGTCAAAGAATTATTACCAAGAATCTCTCATGTATGTGGGAGTCTCTGACCCTCATTTATATGTGGGGTTCCTGAATGTATGGAATGACATTTGATTTTCTCCTGTTAATCCTGTTAATTTAATTGTGGTGTGCTACACTTTGCCACCCCATGCAGCCCACCAGGCTCCTCTGACCATGGGATTTCCCAGGCAAGAATACTGGAGTGGGTTGCCATTTCCTTCTCCAGGGGATCTTCCCGACCTGTAGTTCAAACCTGCATCTCCTACATTGGCAGGTGAATCCTTTACCACTCAGCCACATGGAAAGCCCCTAGGTCTGGGAAGCCAGGAGAGCTTAGAAGGGTACAGGATAGCATTTTTCCTCCCCAACAATTACACTAATACTTCTGGAAACAAACCTATGTTTATGAATTGAAAATTTTTTCTTTATTCAGTAGCTGTACAGTTCAATTTGATGGATGTATCTTGATTCATTCAAAGGGTATTTTGTGGGTATTCAGGTTGTTTTTAATTTTTTACAATGAATAATCAGTAATAACAAAAAATAACCTTGTACATTGGTAGATTTTTTTTCTAAGTATGTATCATTAGGGTAAATTTCTGGAACCGGGGCTACTGAAGAAAAGCGTAAATGCCTAAGTATTTTTGCATATATTGTCAAATACTCCTGCAGAAGGGGTAATAACATTTTGTATGCTCATATGCAGTGTTTGGAAGGTTCTATGTACCCACATCCTTGTCAACAGAGTGTATTGTTAAGCTTTCAAATTAGAAATAATATCTCAGTACAGTTTTATCCACATAGATTTTTGCACTTTTTAATTTATTTATCAAGGCATAATTTATGTACACATGCACAGATCTTGAGTGCACATTTTGCTATCTAATAAATGTTCACATCCATGTAACCCACGTGTTAATCATGAAATAGGGCATTTCCATCATTCTAGGAAGCACTCGTGTCTGTTCTACTCAGAACCCCACACTTCCCTCCCCAGAAACACCTACTGAGCTATTCTACCATCATTGCTTAGTTTGTGCTGTTCTTAAACTTCATAAAATAGAATCAAGTAGTATGGTCTATTTTGTATCTGGATAATCTTGTATAACATGTTATTTGTGAGGTTTATTCATATTATTTCCAGCACTATAATAATTTATCCTTTTATTGCTGTGCAATATTTTATTGGATGAACATGCCAGTTTTTCTGTCCATCCTTCTGTTTATGGACATTTGGATTCCAATTTTTGGCTATTATAAAAGTTACCAGAACAACCTGGTTCAAATCTTATACACACACACACACATTTTCAATGGCTGTGCAGTTTGTCCATTTGTTGAAGCAACTTGATTCATTCAACCAGTATCCTATGGATGGGTATTTCAGTTGTTTATAAGAATCTGTTTCTTTAGGTAATATATATAACATGCATATATTAACTTTATAACAAATTGCCAATTTTCCCACGTGACCATCTCATTTTTACTATCACTCAGAATATATGAGACTTCCAGTGCCACATCTTTGCCACCATTTAGGCAACTGGCTTTTATAAATTTGTTATAAACGGATAATGCATTAAGTGAAAGTGGTAGTCGCTCAACTGTGTCCAACTCTTTGCAATGCCATGGACTAAAGCCCACCAGACTCCTCTGTCCATGGAGTGAATTCTCTAGGCAAGTATACTGGAGTGGGTGGCTATTTCCTTCTCCAGGGTATCTTCTTGACTCAAGGATTGAACCCATGTCTCTTGCATTGCAGGCAGATTTTTCATTGTCTGAGCCACCAGGGAAGCTCAACACTTTAATTCTGTATTATTATGTTTTTATATGCAGCCTGTGTAGAGATAACTGATAATTTTTTTCTTTTTTCAGATCTCTTAATATGGCATATTACATTAATTGGTTTTCTAATATGGAACCACCCGGGATAATTTTGGAATAAACTAAATTCAAGCATAGTGAATTATTTTTAACGTATTTTTAATTGGAGGATAATTCCTTTATAGTATTATGTTGGCTGCTGTATAGCAACTTCCAACTAGCTATCTAATATTTTTAATATGCTATTGAATTCTATTTTCTGGGATTTTTAGGATTGTTAAATCAGCCTCATATGTGAAATTAGCTTATAATATTGGTTTTTTTTCTTCTATCTTTATCAAGTTTAGGTATCAATTTTATGTTCTTTTTATAAAAAGACTTTGAAAATTCTTTTTCTTCTTTTCTCCCTTTAGCCTCTGGAATAAGTTATGAAGTATTGTGACTACCAGCTTCTTTGGAAGTTTGATAAAATTTCCGTGCAAAACCATCTGGACCTGGTGACTTTTTATGAGATGGTTCTTTGATTTCTTTTTCCATTTTTTCTGTGAAAATTGGTTTATTTAAGCTCTTGTATCTGTACTAGTGTCAATTTTTACAAATTACATTTTCTTTTCAATTTTATCTATCTTCTCTAGGTTTTCAAATATATTTTATGTTAATATACATAGACATTCTCAACAGTCGAACATTTGTCTCAGTTTCATCTGTTTCAATGGTTTTTTCCCAATTCATTTTTATATATTGCTGTTTTCTCTTACTCCTTATTTGTTTGTACTGTAGTATTTCTTTTATATATTGCTAGATTTGATTCATTAATGTTTTGTACAGAATTTTTTTTAACCTATGTCCATGAGTCAGATTGATCTATTGTGTTCCGTTTCTATAAACTCTTTGTCAGATTTTTCACCAAGGTTATATTGGTCTTATAAAGTGACCTGGAAATATTTTTATTTGCTCCTTATTTTGAAGAACTTAGGTAATGTTGGTGTTTTTCTTCCTTAACTGTTTAGAAGAATTCACCTCTTAAGCTATCTGGGCCTAGGTTTCTTTTCTGGAAAAGTTCTTTAAAATAACAGACTCAATTTCCATGACAGAGGACAATTAAGATTTTCTTCCTATTTATGTCTATTTAAGTAACAGTTTTCAAAGGAATTTGTTCATTTTATCCAGTTGTCAAATTTACCAGGCATATAATTTTTATGTACCATATACTTATTATACTTTTATTGTTTGAGAACTCTTTAGAGAGGCCTGCTTTCATTATAGATATTTATAATTTTTCCTCCTTTTTTTCCCCTTGCCTAGTCTTGCTAGGGGTTTCTTAATTTTATTAATCTAGTCGAAGAACTAAGTTTGGCTTTGCTAATTTTTAGTGCGAAATTTTATCCGTTTTATTATTCTCTTCTACATTTTTAAAAATAATTCTTTTACATTTTGAAATTTGCTGTCCTTTTTTCCTTCAACTTTTTGAGGTTAAAAACTGAGGCTATTGAGTTTCAAATTTTCTTCTTTCCTAACAAATACATTTAAAGCTATGTTTTATTCCTAAATACTGTTTTAGTTATATCTATCATTTGTATTTATTGTGTTTTCATGATAATAGAATACAAAAGTATTTNTTTTTGGTGTTAGTGTGTATGTGTGTGTGTGCGTGTGTATGTGTGTGTGCAGAGGCATGTAAGTGACCATTATCAACATATGTGACCTGGCTATCTCCAAATGAAGGCATCCCAGGGAGGCTTTCCCTGAATCATGAAATAACCCTTTGGCCATTGTCCAGTCCAGGCTTTGAGTCTACTGACAATAGCCCAGGAGTCAATAAAGTTGCGTTCCCTTAAACAGCCTCTCTCCTAGCAGTCTCAGAATTATTATATAAGGATTCAGAGTAGGACTCCCCAACATGTACTACTTTAGCATGTGGGTTATTTTGAGCTAAAGGCAATAGAGACCATTCAAGAGAAACTATTGTCCCTTCCTTAACTACCTAGAAGAATTTAGATTGGAGATTTTCTCCAGTCAAAGAATTATTACCAAGAATCTCTCATGTATGTGGGAGTCTCTGACCCTCATTTATATGTGGGGTTCCTGAATGTATGGAATGACATTTGATTTTCTCCTGTTAATCCTGTTAATTTAATTGTGGTGTGCTACACTTTGCCACCCCATGCAGCCCACCAGGCTCCTCTGACCATGGGATTTCCCAGGCAAGAATACTGGAGTGGGTTGCCATTTCCTTCTCCAGGGGATCTTCCCGACCTGTAGTTCAAACCTGCATCTCCTACATTGGCAGGTGAATCCTTTACCACTCAGCCACATGGAAAGCCCCTAGGTCTGGGAAGCCAGGAGAGCTTAGAAGGGTACAGGATAGCATTTTTCCTCCCCAACAATTACACTAATACTTCTGGAAACAAACCTATGTTTATGAATTGAAAATTTTTTCTTTATTCAGTAGCTGTACAGTTCAATTTGGTGGATGTATCTTGATTCATTCAAAGGGTATTTTGTGGGTATTCAGGTTGTTTTTAATTTTTTACAATGAATAATCAGTAATAACAAAAAATAACCTTGTACATTGGTAGATTTTTTTTCTAAGTATGTATCATTAGGGTAAATTTCTGGAACCGGGGCTACTGAAGAAAAGCGTAAATGCCTAAGTATTTTTGCATATATTGTCAAATACTCCTGCAGAAGGGGTAATAACATTTTGTATGCTCATATGCAGTGTTTGGAAGGTTCTATGTACCCACATCCTTGTCAACAGAGTGTATTGTTAAGCTTTCAAATTAGAAATAATATCTCAGTACAGTTTTATCCACATAGATTTTTGCACTTTTTAATTTATTTATCAAGGCATAATTTATGTACACATGCACAGATCTTGAGTGCACATTTTGCTATCTAATAAATGTTCACATCCATGTAACCCACGTGTTAATCATGAAATAGGGCATTTCCATCATTCTAGGAAGCACTCGTGTCTGTTCTACTCAGAACCCCACACTTCCCTCCCCAGAAACACCTACTGAGCTATTCTACCATCATTGCTTAGTTTGTGCTGTTCTTAAACTTCATAAAATAGAATCAAGTAGTATGGTCTATTTTGTATCTGGATAATCTTGTATAACATGTTATTTGTGAGGTTTATTCATATTATTGCCAGCACTATAATAATTTATCCTTTTATTGCTGTGCAATATTTTATTGGATGAACATGCCAGTTTTTCTGTCCATCCTTCTGTTTATGGACATTTGGATTCCAATTTTTGGCTATTATAAAAGTTACCAGAACAACCTGGTTCAAATCTTATACACACACACACACATTTTCAATGGCTGTGCAGTTTGTCCATTTGTTGAAGCAACTTGATTCATTCAACCAGTATCCTATGGATGGGTATTTCGGTTGTTTATAAGAATCTGTTTCTTTAGGTAATATATATAACATGCATATATTAACTTTATAACAAATTGCCAATTTTCCCACGTGACCATCTCATTTTTACTATCACTCAGAATATATGAGACTTCCAGTGCCACATCTTTGCCACCATTTAGGCAACTGGCTTTTATAAATTTGTTATAAACGGATAATGCATTAAGTGAAAGTGGTAGTCGCTCAACTGTGTCCAACTCTTTGCAATGCCATGGACTAAAGCCCACCAGACTCCTCTGTCCATGGAGTGAATTCTCTAGGCAAGTATACTGGAGTGGGTGGCTATTTCCTTCTCCAGGGTATCTTCTTGACTCAAGGATTGAACCCATGTCTCTTGCATTGCAGGCAGATTTTTCATTGTCTGAGCCACCAGGGAAGCTCAACACTTTAATTCTGTATTATTATGTTTTTATATGCAGCCTGTGTAGAGATAACTGATAATTTTTTTCTTTTTTCAGATCTCTTAATATGGCATATTACATTAATTGGTTTTCTAATATGGAACCACCCTGGATAATTTTGGAATAAACTAAATTCAAGCATAGTGAATTATTTTTTAACGTATTTTTAATTGGAGGATAATTCCTTTATAGTATTATGTTGGCTGCTGTATAGCAACTTCCAACTAGCTATCTAATATTTTTAATATGCTATTGAATTCTATTTTCTGGGATTTTTAGGATTGTTAAATCAGCCTCATATGTGAAATTAGCTTATAATATTGGTTTTTTTTCTTCTATCTTTATCAAGTTTAGGTATCAATTTTATGTTCTTTTTATAAAAAGACTTTGAAAATTCTTTTTCTTCTTTTCTCCCTTTAGCCTCTGGAATAAGTTATGAAGTATTGTGACTACCAGCTTCTTTGGAAGTTTGATAAAATTTCCGTGCAAAACCATCTGGACCTGGTGACTTTTTATGAGATGGTTCTTTGATTTCTTTTTCCATTTTTTCTGTGAAAATTGGTTTATTTAAGCTCTTGTATCTGTACTAGTGTCAATTTTTACAAATTACATTTTCTTTTCAATTTTATCTATCTTCTCTAGGTTTTCAAATATATTTTATGTTAATATACATAGACATTCTCAACAGTCGAACATTTGTCTCAGTTTCATCTGTTTCAATGGTTTTTTCCCAATTCATTTTTATATATTGCTGTTTTCTCTTACTCCTTATTTGTTTGTACTGTAGTATTTCTTTTATACATTGCTAGATTTGATTCATTAATGTTTTGTACAGAATTTTTTTTAACCTATGTCCATGAGTCAGATTGATCTATTGTGTTCCGTTTCTATAAACTCTTTGTCAGATTTTTCACCAAGGTTATATTGGTCTTATAAAGTGACCTGGAAATATTTTTATTTGCTCCTTATTTTGAAGAACTTAGGTAATGTTGGTGTTTTTCTTCCTTAACTGTTTAGAAGAATTCACCTCTTAAGCTATCTGGGCCTAGGTTTCTTTTCTGGAAAAGTTCTTTAAAATAACAGACTCAATTTCCATGACAGAGGACAATTAAGATTTTCTTCCTATTTATGTCTATTTAAGTAACAGTTTTCAAAGGAATTTGTTCATTTTATCCAGTTGTCAAATTTACCAGGCATATAATTTTTATGTACCATATACTTATTATACTTTTATTGTTTGAGAACTCTTTAGAGAGGCCTGCTTTCATTATAGATATTTATAATTTTTCCTCCTTTTTTTCCCCTTGCCTAGTCTTGCTAGGGGTTTCTTAATTTTATTAATCTAGTCGAAGAACTAAGTTTGGCTTTGCTAATTTTTAGTGCGAAATTTTATCCGTTTTATTATTCTCTTCTACATTTTTAAAAATAATTCTTTTACATTTTGAAATTTGCTGTCCTTTTTTCCTTCAACTTTTTGANGGGGTTTCTTAATTTTATTAATCTAGTCGAAGAACTAAGTTTGGCTTTGCTAATTTTTAGTGCGAAATTTTATCCGTTTTATTATTCTCTTCTACATTTTTAAAAATAATTCTTTTACATTTTGAAATTTGCTGTCCTTTTTTCCTTCAACTTTTTGAGGTTAAAAACTGAGGCTATTGAGTTTCAAATTTTCTTCTTTCCTAACAAATACATTTAAAGCTATGTTTTATTCCTAAATACTGTTTTAGTTATATCTATCATTTGTATTTATTGTGTTTTCATGATAATAGAATACAAAAGTATTTTTTGACTTCATTTATGATGTCTTTGATCCATGGTTTATTTAGAAGTGATTGCCCACTTTCAAGTGGTTGTAAATTTTTAAGCTCTCTTTTGTTTTTGATTTCTAGCTTAATTTCTTTATGGCTTGAATGATTCCAAACTTAGAAATTTATACAATTTTTTTATAACTAAGGTTTTCTTGTGGCCAACTATGTGGTCAATTTTTATGACTTTTCCATTGCATTTTGGAGAATGTGTATCCTCTTTCGTCAGAATTTATAGTTCAGGTTAGGCCTGTGAGCTCTATCTTATTGATTATGCTGTTTAGGTCTCTGTTGCTTTCCTGACTCTATCTTGTGTTAAGGGAAAAGAGTTTAGATTTCATCAGTTTATCTCTATTGCTTCTTGAATCTCATGTAGTTTCTGCTTTATGAAAGTGGTTGGTGTGTTATTGGGTACATAAATATTAACGTCTGTTATAGATCTTCATTATGATTCAGAACACTTGGCATTTTAAAGTGTCCTTCTTTTCCTTAGCAATTTTTTGCTTGAGTTTTAACTTTTGGTGTCGAGTGCAACCCCATTAGATTGACAAGTTTTTCACCATAAATATACACAATGTTATGTGATTATTATATCTATGTAATACAAGAGAGAAAGAGAGTTGGCAACGTTGTCTGTATACAGCAAAAAAATACCCCTAACGTGGCAATGAGCACCAGACTGGCCCAAAATACTGGACATTGCAGGACAGGGAGATGAAAGTACAAGGTATGATAGACAAACTTAAATGTCTGCAGGTGCCAGGCAAATAAGATATAAAAATAAACTGGGCCGGGGAAAGTGGCTACTTATGCGTATTACCTGAA